>PNEQ01115872.1:0-22146 GCA_003012365.1 Medauroidea extradentata
CTGCACATGATGTTGCAAACCGCTAGTCGCTATGTCTAATAGTTTATTTTGAACAGCATTTTGAAATCAGGGAGGTTTCATGTGGACAGACTTTGTGTGTGTGTATGTATGTATGTGTGTGTGTGTATATATATATATATATATATATATATATATATATATATATATATATATATATATATATATATATAATAGGCTTATCTCTAAAGACACATCCTTCTCCTTCGGCTGCTGGTGACAGACTGGGGCAAGGTAAGTAAAATATATTAGGTAGGCCACTCCGGCCCTCTGTTTCCTCATTGGCTACCCGCGCGTGACGTACCTTGGAGGATAACTAGACGTTCGCAGCAAGTAAAAGCTCGCGTGCCGAAAATACTTTAAAACTAAACACATCAGAAATCGAAAACCATTTTGTCTACTGACTTGATTTTTTTTACAGTATATTTGTGAACTGTCCTGCCAATGATACTGTATGTTAAATTTATATATGTCCATCAGATAATTTTAAAAAATGTTCAAAAGTGCTCTGTTCGCTATCGAGAAGGAGAAAATGCAGGGCAAAATATAGCAAGTGAGGAACTTTTTTGTTTTTGGAAATAGATGGGGGGTATCAGCGGACGAAATAATGAGGAAACTCTATAACTAATTTTGATACCCTTTTTGAAGAATTCCGTGAATGGGTATTCGTTTGATGGCAGGTAGAAGTTGGAGAATATTTCATCCGTACGCGGGATATATAGGCGAGCCGACCACAACATCCTTCTCTCTCGGTTTATCTGCACAGAACTTATTACGTTAATTTTAATTATACAATTTATATTTTTTAAGTCGTACACAAAAGGTATTTCATTACAAATACCACCCCAAGGAAACTATTGGCCCAAATACTTACACAAGAAAACAATACAGTTTCGGAAAAAAATTTGTGTGCTTTAAATATATTTTACTAGTGATGTTCTTCAAAAATTTTCTTTGATTTACTTAAATTCTATTTATACAAAAAAATGCATCAATCATAATAGCGAAATGTTGATAGCACAGAATCATGCTCTATGGCACAATATTTCTAGCAATGTCACAACAAATTTACTACGAATATTACAGAAAACATATGTCACAGTCATAATTAAAAGTATAAAGAAAAAATGTACAATGTTTTTAACAATTGCAACGTACACAGACCAACAAAGCTATCAACACAATGCAGCAATAGCATAATTTTCAATTAGTTATAGTCTATAGATTGTTTGCATAACATTGTTGCAAATATGTATTATTTACTATGTTATGCGCAAATAACCCTGTGCGTTAACAATATTTCTAGTATACTTTCACATCAACATTATGTTGACCTATATACCCTATCACCGCATAAAGGTTGAGAAAGTAATATCAGTAAAAATACAAGTGAAAATAATGTGTTCAACACTCTTAGCAGCAAAGTTAACGTTATTTTTGCTAATAAACATGTCCATATATTGTTGGAATAAAATGGAATGAAAATGTTGTTAAAAATATATAAAATAGACAATAAACATTATGTATATAAAACACACATAATTAAAAACCCTATGTCATACAATTGTAAAGGAATTATTTGTGGAAATCACTGCTAATAAAGTAGTATAATATAATCTAAATTTCCGCGCATGTGTTGGTGTTGTGATAAAAATTTTACATATAGGTTTTAATAGCTACTTATAAACATACATATTACATACATTCTATAGCAAATAATATGTGGAATAAATTCAAAATCTCTTTTAGAACTTGAGCAGTTATTTTGCAATCTTCAGAGATGGAACTGCATCTCGGTTCAATAATTTTATTTCAGGTAGTCCTAAGAGTTCATTTCTCAAATCTCGTTGGTAATCTTCTTGTCGGAAATGTTCAGAACAAATTCTAGAATTGTCTGGATTAAACGCGTCGCTTCGTTTGCAGCGCAATACCCACACTCGCCTCAGTTCCTGTCTTTTTTTTTTTATTTTTTTTTATTTTTTTTTTTTTTTGGGGGAAATCTGTGGTATAAAACGCTTGTAGTCTTTGGCCCCCAATTAGTACACTGTGCCATAGCACAGTTAACATTATAATTAGACGTTTTGCTCATTGTTAATCACCTAGTCTCGTAATGAGTATAGACGTAAGACTGCGAACTGCAAGTACATTGCATTCGGCACTACAACTATCTCAACACTACACGGCTGCTGGAACCTTCCCTTTTGTCAGCACCAGGGAGTGACGCGAGTGAAAGAAAGCGCAGGAGACGGGAATAACGAAGAGTGTTGAAACATTATTTTCTCGATCATTTGTGTATTGGTAGGGGATATAGGTAAATAAATGTTGATGGTAATTTTTACTAGCAATATTATTATCAAACAGGGACATTTGCATCGGACATAGTATAATAAATAACACATTTTTGCAGTTACATTTTGCTATTTATTTAAAAAATTATTTTGCAACAGGTCTTCCATATTAGTAGCAAATTGGTTGCAACATTGGTAGAAATATTGTACCATACTGTACAATGTGTTGGTATCTGTGCTATCAACATTTTGCCATTAACATTGTTGCGTATTTTTGTGTATAAAGATGATTTAGAAAAGCAATGTGAAAAACAGAAAAATTTTGAAAAAAAAAAGTTACAATTGAATACATTTAAATCGCCGTAATAGTTTTGTCAGAACTGTATTTTTTGTTATGTAAGTATTTGAGCCAATAGTTTCTTTCGGGGGGCGGGGGGTATTTTCATTGCAAAATCTTTTGTGTACGTCATAACAAATGCATATTACGTAATGAAAATTAACACAATAAATTCTGTGCAGATAAACCGAGAAAAAGTATGTTGTGGTCGGCTCGCCTATCTATCCTGCGCACGGATAAAGTATTCTCCAACTTCTACCTGGCACAAAAATAAAACCTATTCACGGAATTCTTCAAAAAGGGTACCAAAGTTTAATATAGAGTTTTCTGTTTATTTCGACCGCTGATATCACCCATCTATTTCCAAAAACAAAAAAAAATTCCTCGCTCACTATATTTTGCCCTGCATTTTCTTCTCCTCGGTAGCGAACATGACACTATTGAATATTTTTTAAAAAATTAACTAATGGACATATAAAATTTAATATACAGTACAATTGGCAGGACACTTCATATATATACTGTAAAAATTTCGAAGTCAACAGACTGAATAGTTTTATATTTCTGATGTGTTTAGTATTAAAATACTTTCGCCGCGCGAGCTTGTACACAACGCACCGTGGCTCGTCTCCTCCGTGTGACGTCAGCAGCAGGGAGTGAAAAGAGCGAAGGAAAGCGCGGGAGCCGGGAATACACCCCCCTGAGACTGGGGCCTGGCTCTCCAATCACCAATATGAAATGGATTCCCCCCGTTTTTTCCCCTCTTCACCCCTCCAGTATATTGTTTTGGCAGGGGTGTCTACAGCGTGGGTTTATGACTCAGGTTGCATCATATAAATTTCGGGAGGAGGGGGGATGAAAACTGGAAAATTTATTTTAAGAATCATAAGTTCAAAGGGTTTCTTCTATGTGGGGAAAAGAGCAATGATTGATTGGGATGGGAGAAAAAAGATAAGTTGTTGGAAGTATTTGCTATTCCTCTTTTGCCCTTGGGAGGGGGGAGGCTGTTCCCTGCCGTTGAGGAAGGGAGGGTGTTGTGTAAAGTTGCGGGAGGTGGGGTGATGTTGGTTTTTGGGAGAAAGGAGAGGCACTAAGTAACCATGTGCAGTGGCGCGGGGGCAGCAAGGGCGGTATGTTTACCCCCCCCCCCCCCCCCCAATTTTTTCATGGTATAACATTTGTAAATTTACTTGAAAAAAAAAAAATTTGTTGTCGTTATGTTTGCTTGATACTCAATATTTCTGTTCGTTCGGGAACATCTACATTGCACCATTTTGTAACTTGAAATTCAAAATTTTCCGGAGGATTTGCAACAAACGTGAGTCTTTGTCCTTCCCCCTCCCCCAGGGCACCAGCCCGCGTGATGTGCATCTGTCTACCACTACCTACAATGGCGAGCAAGCTCTATCTCTTTCTCTCTCTCTCTCTCTCTCTCTCTCTCTCTGCGAGGAATATTGCCAAGTTACTGCCAACCCTTGTTTTTCAAGAAATGCCAGCACTGTCCCAAGTCTTCACACATGTCTAGGCAGGTTTTCCGCCAGTCATGTACAGTTCATGCGAGCATAAATGTTGATTGTTTTGAGTTTTCAGTATCTTGTGGGGACAGTGGCGTAGCCAGGATTTTAGTTTGATGGAAGGAAGGGGGGGGCAACAGTTGCCTAAAATGGACGGGTTCAAGGGTCCTCCCCCAAAAAAAAATTTGGATGTCAAGGTGCCAAATGAGACTATTTTGCCAGTTTACCTAGTACAAATATATTTAAAAACCTAACACAGTTATGTCATGTCTTTCCAGTGATTTTTTTTTATTTTTTTCTCATAATGTTATCAGTAATTTTTAAAACTGTCTTAAAGTGTCTCTTAATGATTGATTAAAAACTTGTTTTTTTATAATGATTAACAATACATTTTAACTGGTACGTATTATGTGTTAGTATGTCATATAGGTATCGTTTTATAAATATCTTTTAGTTTAACTTATTTGAGAAGTGAAATATTTTTAGCGTGAATAATCATAATAAAAGCCTACGTTATTTGCCATCAGTTAAAGGAAGTTCTCGCCTAGCTAACATCTCACACGTGTTTTGTTTTACACAAAACTGGCACAATTATTGCCAGTATCTTTAGAATAAAACACAGTCCAAATGTGCACCTATATTTTTAAAAATATAGCACACATTTTAGACATACTTTAAAATGGATGTAACTGCTTTTTGAAAGGTTTTCGTTGTGGTTTTTTTCACATGGGACTTTAAGCGGTAATCGCAACATTTTATTTTTGAATAGTATGAAGTAAAGACCAACGCATGCCACTCGCTTTGCACTTTACGAATTAAGGTTTATATTCAGAGTTACAGCAGTCTAAAATAACATATTTTTTAGCAATTTTGAGAGGCCTGATAATCGTGTTTCTAACAAGCGTGCTGAATTTCTGAAAACTGAGAAGCATAGTTTCAAGTGTGTGTTCTTTTCGTAGATTAACGTAATATTAATAAGTTAAGCGGTTTTGCGTAAAAAGAATACGCTTGACACGCTGCAATGATGTCCATGCGCCAGTCGAGGACTCCTCTTACGGGTATGGAAAGTTATGGTGTCTAGTGAACTACTGGAGTATTCAATCGTCGATAAAATCTAAACTACTGATTTTTTTTGCTGGGTAGATATTTTATTAGTAAACATCTATTTATATAACACTGGACGGTAGTATGCTTTTCTTTCGAGTAAAAAATTAAAATTGGTATTTAGAAAAAATAGGGGGTGGAAAAACAAAATCCATTAAAATTGAAAACTGTAATTTTTATAATTTTTAATATGACAATATCCAGGACTCTTTAATAACCAACATTTAAACATTACTAGCATTTTGATTTTAAAATAATTTTGACATCTCTAAACCTATCACGCAGAGGTTTTCGGATAAAAAAAATTATTTTAAAATCAAAATTCGAGTAGCCTACTTTTGAAAGTCAGATAGAGTCCTGGTTACTGTCGTATTAAAAATTATTTAACTTACAGTTTTAAATTTTTATGTATTTTGTGGTTTTCATCCCCAATTTTTCTAAATAACAATTTTATTTTTTATTCGAAAGCAAAACATACTACCGTCCAGTGCTATATAAATTTACCTACATTCGTAAATAAAATATTTACTCGACAAAAAAAAATGAGTAGTTTAGATTTTATCAACGATTCAATATTCCAGTCGTTCGCTCGACACCTCAACTTTCCGTACCCCTTAAATTGTAGAACTTCTCAAATAAACCTATAAATAAATAATTTCTTAGCATCTACATCATTAAGGAAAGATACCCTTAAAATTTTATGTTTATAGGGCCAATAAGTTTGGATTGGGCATTGTTGAGTAGATGAGGACATTCTGTTAGTTTATATGTTAGGTGGCGTAATTGATGGTTCGATGGTGACAGTTTAATTAAAAACACAATGTTTGAAATTGTTGAAAAAACTTGCATGTACGTCAAGAAGTTCAAACTGTTCTACCGCTACCTAATTTAGCAGTCTTTCTTACACAATTATAATAACTGGGATTAGTGAGTTCTTTGAGTGACATTTTACAACTCAGGCCTAATCACCAAACAACTTACATAAGAAACTTTACAAGACCTCATCGGCTCTACTTCTGAAAACTCATCAAGCTGAACAACTCAAATAAATTTGCATTAATTCCTTTTCTGAACTGATTTTAGCAAATTTTTAAATATTAAGATTAAAGGGTTATTTGAGAAAATTTTATTGTGTCCTGTTTGAGGTCCATTAAGCAGTGGTAATTTTGACCCGGCAAAGTAACTGTATTTCACTAAAAATGTTAAGTTTTGTAGAACTTTTAACTAGAAAAACAAATGTACTTTTTAAACACTCGCCTCCCAAATATCTATTCTTTCACAAAATTACCTCAGAACTAAAAAATTTGATATACAGTAGGGAAAAGTTTTCCATTAAAATTACCCGATTTACAGTAATAATAAGCAACATTTTAACTGCTCGTACATCAATGAAGTAATTAATTTTAAACCTTACCGGTACCATTACACCAGCATCATCTTCCCTTCCATCTTGCTTTGGCACTTTGGTAAAATATGACAATAGATTACTTCCTTTTCTTTTTTTGTCACACGTATCAAAACTTTTGTGCAACGTAACTTCACAAAAAATAAAATTACAGTATAAGCAACGTAAAAACGGCTGGAAAAAGCTAATGTGGCCCAGACAGTTACAGCACTGCAGAAGTGATATTTTCAGTTTACAGACTGAGACTAGAGTCAGCAGATACCAAACTTGGCATGCTTTCTAGTCCCTCGGAGCAGGCAGTTCTATTGTTGTTTGAAAGGTGTGGCTCAAGGGGTAGGTAGCGGCTGACCAGCCTGCAGCCCTGCTGTGACAAGAGACAGCACTCAGAAAAAAATTAAAAAGTAGACGGGAGAGATAGGGAGGCTGTGACCTGGAATTGAAGCAGCCAAGTACAAAATACACCTAATTCCAGCTTCCAATGGACTAGACACATTTTTTTTCCCTTCGTCATCATGTATTTGTGGACACATTTTTTCCCATACATCATCATGTATTTATGAGCAATTTAGTAATAAAATTGCTTAAAACATTCTTAAATATATTTATGCTGCATTAGGTTTATATTTTTAAATTGAAGTCTTTTTGATTTTGGGAGGGGGGGGGTGGCCCTCTTGCCTCCCCCCCCCGCCCCTCACTGAATACGCCACTGTATGGGGAATGCATATTTTTCCGATAGTGTTTTAATATTTCAAGGAGCGTTAGCAGTGCCAGTTTTTTGCAAAATTAACCGTGCTAAAACAAAAAATTTTTAAATACAGGTATTTAGAATTATTGTGCTATGGAATAGTAAGACTGGACAACTGGTCAAAACAGTGTAGAAAAAAGCATGCCTACAGAGCTAAGAATAATTTGGTTGTAAAATGCAAAATAATTCACTTTAATAACACTTTAATAACTGTGGTGGTGGTAGATGGAAGCCATACGTCGAGAAGACAGTGTTCCAAGAATGAAACAACCGGTGAGTTACCATAATTAACATGATCATCAATCAGTACTTGGCTGTATAAATGACAATACAATTTTTCTCTGATTATTTTTTGGGGGCTGGGTTGGTGTAGCACGTGCAGCGAAGGTAATCCAGGTTTGATACCCAGGATTCTCACATGTGGAAATCATGCTGGATGATTGCCGCTGGTTGCTGGGTTTACATATTTAACAGAGGTTTTTACACAGGAGCTGCACATGAACAATATGAAATCAGTCAACTGTAATTCGTTGATATTTAATCAACCAGTTTCGTCATAAAATAATACAGTCAGCGCTGAAATTCGAATATAAAAAAAGATGATTACAAAAATCCTGCATGCCATAGTTCTCTCGCTCATAGATTGCATTACAGGGCTTATAGCGCACATTGTTGCCACATCGCTTTAAGTTTAGAAAATGTTTTTTCATAGAAATTTTTTTAGTGCCATTATTTTAAATAAGTAGAATCATAAATATTTTGTATGAATACGGTAGTAAATCTGTAATGAAACGTTTGTGTTACATTTTTATTATTAGTTTTCATTAGGATACCATTCACACCCATCCATTTGTACAAATGAATCAATAATGTGAACATGTGGAGATCGAACCCGAACTCCTCGATTAGAAATCCTTATTGGTATTTAATTTGACTAAGCTGGTAGTTGTTGCGTTAGGAAAATATTTGATAAAATTTAATCTATTAAGGTGTAAGAAGTATGAAAAAATAGATTTCAGGCTATTTGCTGTCCCATAGTACTGGCGAGCAACGGTATGAATAATTAAAGCTTTACAATAGAATGAGTTTCGATACATTTATCTGTCTGTTGGATATTTGGTGCACTAGCACCAGAAATGTTGAGGTGGTTGTTCAAAGAAATATTATATGATTGTTACGCATCTCTTTTACATGCCATATAGCAATGGCTGGCATTGAAAACTCACAATTTTGAAGTAAATTAAATGCTGAGCGGTGTAACTAAAATTAGAAAATGGTAAGTTTTACTAGTGCAACAATTTTCTAAAAATATTTGTTCAAATATATTTTTTAATTTCTGTGGCATACTTGATACTAATACACAGTAAAACCCCAATTGCCTGTGGTAAAGCAGAGGACGAGAGAATTGTGTAAGGCACTTAGCCATGCCCACCCAATGAATTTTGCACAAAGTTTGTTTTTTTGTTGTACTTGGGGTGTATCTGAAGTTAGCAATGACATTAATGCATTGTGACGTAAAGTAATTTATGAGGGTAGTCCTAATTTCCCCCCTCCTCCTCCCGGTGTATCTATAGGCCAAATAGAATCCCAGGACGCTTGCAGGACATTTGGTTTGTGACACGTCTGTGTATATGTATGAAGTCACCCGGTAAGTAGTTGCCCAGCCTACTAGTGTGGCGGTGCACCGAAGAAGTTAATAATGGTGAGTTTTAGGTGTAAGGACGCATATAGTCATAAGTATCCAGGACTGAGTAATTGCGTTTACTCGAAAAATGATGGACTGAAATGAGAACATTCCTATTTTTATGTACGAGATCTGTAGCTTATTTAATGTATGAGGACTGTAGCTTAAATACGGTGGGCCGAACCATTAGGATTATTGTTAGCTACGTTTCAGCATTAATTGTACACGTAGGCGAGAGCATCCGAGAAATGATTATGATAACTGCATTTATGTATTGTGGTGGTAATCTCTATGTAAAGTGATCTTGTTGATATTCGAACTTTCCGGGAGCTAGTTTGAAATCTTTCCTGTTTGAAGTCTTGGAGAGAGTAAGGTGTGTGACGTCATAGCGGTACCAACTGTGGGTACAGACTCGAGAGATGAAGCGGAAAATGAGAAGAGTGTATCTTGTAATTTGTAAGTTGGTGATTTGTGATTTATTGTGCGTAATTTGTGATTTATTGTTCACTCAGTAACGGAAATTAGCCAAGGAAAGTAACCTAAGTTTAATTTGGATGCTCTCGAGGTAAATGGTTGTGCGAGTTGATAATTGGCAGGGGTTGCCATCTTGGGAGTGTTCCGGGGACGACACTAGCGCCGTGGAGCAGAACCTCCGGTTTCTTCTTAGCGTGCTGGTTGTCGAAGTGTGCGGACGTGCGGGAAGGTAGCAGCCGTAGGGAATCGCCATGTATCAGGGCAATCGGTTAAAGTTTCGTTGTGCCAAGCATGGGATGGCTTCTTATGATTAATCATGAGGTACAGGTACCTGGAAGTAGATCGGTCGAGCCCACCGTTTTCCTGTTATTGTTGTTGGTGAGGGAAACTGTAAGTGGATTAGTTTATGCAGAGTAAACCGAATGATAACCTTGAACCTCAGTGTTTATTTTATCGCAGTTGGTAACGACGTAGAACTGGCTAATTCTTACTAGTAGACAATCTTTTTTTCGAACCCGCCCTAATGAGATGAGAGTCGAGTCTCTGCCGGTGAGCAGGACATCAAGCTGCGCGGAGCAATCTCAGTAGCTTCCGAGTAAAATAATGTTGATTCAAGGAGTCTGGTGGTCGCATCAGTACCATTACAGTTAGATAATCAAAAATTGTGGTTACGCTAGTTGTGCTTACCTTAATGGCCATAAGCTGGCAGTCTGCATTTCCGGGGCCACAAATAATTGGTGGTGCCTAAACAGGAAAGGGTACAAGGCTTTGGGTTTGATAAAGATAACTTTGTGAAAATTGTTCACCAAAATAAATTATATCTTTAAAAATATCACAATTTCTACTTGCTGTATATTTTTTTATTCAGGTTCAAAAAGTGCTTAAATAGCACCATTTTGCACCTAAAAATCAAAATTTTCCTGATGGACCTCCGGTTCATCAACTAGGTGTCTGCAAAATAATTTTGTGTGGGAACTTTGTTACAACATTCGTTAGGGGGGGAGGTTGCATCTTACTTTCTGGGGGGATAGGCACCCCTGGTTTTGATAAATTATGCAATACCTTCTACCTCCTCCCTTCAACCTGTTATTATTTTGGTAGATGATGTAATCTCTTCCACATCCTTCTCTCTGCTACCACCGACAATTTGTATATTATTTCGATAGACGATAAAATGTTTTCCCCTACCATCCTGTATATTTGTCAGTTGTCTAAAGCTCTTGGTGGCATGTGCTTCTGTCTCCGGTTCGACTCTTGATTAATATCCCATAATTTGGGTTATGTGTGATAAATAAATGTTGTCCCGTTTGTTCCAGATGATAGCCACGAGTATGTTAAGATGGGTTATAGACGAGTAATTTTTAAACCAGTGTTAAAATTAAAAAACAGTTTCAAATATGCAATGGTAAATTACATTTGAGCAGCTACTGGATATGTGCAGACATCCTTGCCGGCATAGTTAAAAAATATATGGAGATCCCATGTGTGCAGTGCGTATAACATCAGTCTATTCTCAGTGCTACCCAACACAGTCAGCAACTTGACAATGCTCGTAGCAAAGAAGGTGAAATTATCACTTCAGCAACAGGAAAAAATCTTGTGTACTTTGAGCGGGAGCATTTGGATTCCGATAACGTACTTCGCTGGAGGTAATGCTGCAGCGTAGCCTTGCATTGCATGTGCAGAGGTGAAAGTGTTTTCAGCACAGTATGTAGTAGCAAAGTGCATTGTATACAAAGTGCATTGTACATGAAAAGTGAATTTAAACACAACCTGCGTGTAAAATTTTTTTTCTCAGTCATCCTGTTTAATGTTCTGTTATAATGCATAACACAAGAGACAGCGATAATCTTGAGTTCTTTAGCTCAATTTTTTTCAGCTCAAAAATTAAGTTTTAATTCTGAGTATTTTTGTTCAGTTTTCAGTGCAAAATTTCATTCTGAAAGCAACTATGAATATGTTATTCCTGTATATTGCAGGATCATTTTAAAATCTGATTTTCAATATAAACAGTTTTAAGCTTGTAATAGTTATCATATAAGTAGATACTGGGATTATCATGAAGTGTTTCATAGGAAAATCAAATACTGCAATAACCCTAGATGTGGTGTATCACACATTACATCAATCTGTATTCTTCATACTCCAGTCAATATTTTACTAGTGTGCCTTGAATTTGTAAGTATAGAGTGTACTCAAGTTAAAGATTAAACAAAGTTTGTAATTTATTCAGACTGTTACAAATATATGGAGTGGTGGGCGGAAATGCGTTCTGGTTATGAACGCACAACCATTCTTCACCTTCACGAATTCGTCACTCCTTGTTCACTTTGTGTCTGCATTCTGACCAACGTCCCAGATTTATTAGTATGTATGCTTGTATACAATGTTTCAAACTCTATAGTGATGAGTTTATTATAAAGGAAATAGCCATAGCCTTACCTTACGATGACAATGACAGTACGTCAGTATTAAGTTTTCTACTTTTGTGTGAATGGAGTGAACTAATTAACGAAACGCAGTCACATTTCAGACTACAGACATACTAGAAACGTGAATTAAAATGGAACTGTGGCTGTATCCTTTACAACGATATACCAAAGGTTTTGGATAGTGTACTATGTGAAGATTATCCTGTATATGTACTAGGCAGTCAACAGAAACGTGTTTTACGTAGTGTTTGTTCGAGTAATGTGACAATAATAAATATTAGAAAACATTTTCCATACATATTGTTTCACAATTGCCGGATAGGTATGCAAGTAAACAGCATGACTGCCATAAATCATACTTTTATCAGGGTGTCCACATTCTGGAAAGTCAGGGAACTCACTTGAAATCCTGGAAAAGTCATGGAAATTCCCCAATGATAGCAATTTGAGGGGGAAATGTCATGCTCCAGTCTGCCGTAATCCAGACTGTGTAGGCGTTTTTTTTTTTTCTTCTTTCTTTCTTTAATCTTAGACTTGCAGTTTGTAATGTTGCATGCTAGGCTCTGATTGATTTTTTTTTTTTTTGTGTAATTCTAGTTTCAAATAAAGTATGATGATTGTAATCATGTGGAATTAATTTTACTGCAACCATCTATTTATGTGTATTTGTTTTGCATTAATTTTTTTCAGAAATTGGTAAATAACAATACAATGTAGACCTCAGTATTTATTTTGAATTGTCCGTTTCAGGTTTGAAATAAGTGTCCGTAGTGTTATTTGGTGAAGACAGAAAGGATAGAAATTGTTAAACTGTTCCATCAGATGTTGTTTTGCTACAGTTCATTCAAGGAACAATGGCTAAACAGTGTATATTTAATAAACAATGGTTAGATTACAAACTGAATCCAGAATTTGCTGGTTGGTTAGACTTAATGCCTGGAAATTCTTCGTTAGCTTATTGTAAAGTGTGTGTGAAATCTTTCAAGCTTAGTAATATGGGAAGACAGTCTGTTCTTTCTCATGCTAAGGGACCAAAATGTGTAAAAAATGCTCAAAGTACATGTTTGCAACCCACGATTTTGTCTTTTGCTAAATCCACTAGATCTGAAGAGTGTGACGTGCCTTCATTACCATCGTGTAGCTCGCATACATCAAATCCATCTTCAAGATCTGATGAATTGTCTTCTAGTTCTTCAGCTCCAGTTTTGCAGCAAACAAATGTGAAGACTTTCACAGTGAATGAAGATGATGTTACATCAGCAGAAATAATGTGGGTACTGGAAGTAGTTACAGGAAATATGTCTTTGAACTCTTGTGACAGAAGTGCATCTGTTTTCCAAAGAATGTTTCATGGTAGCAAAATAGCTCAGAATTTTTCAATGAAAAAAACTAAAGCTTTATATGTAATTAATCATGGATTAGCTCCATATTTCAAAGATTGTTTGAAGTCTGACTTGAACTACTGCAGTGATTATGTAGTGTGTTTTGATGAATCGCTTAATAAGGTGGTGCAGAGAGAACAAATGGACATGTTTGTACGCTTTTGAGATGTCAACCAACAAGTTCGTACACGTTATTGGAACAGTGTTTTCTTAGGACGTGCAACTGCTGAACATCTGTTGGCAGGATTCTCTGAAGGCCTTATCATGCTCTCTTTAGAAAACTTGTTGCAAGTATCGATGGATGGGCCAAATGTGAATCATTGTTTTCAAAAGAAACTTGTAAAGAAACTGAAAGTTGGCAACCCAGATGGAAAAATTCTTCTTGATGTTGGTACCTGTGGCCTACATACAGTTAATGGTGCATTGAAGACAGGTCATCAAACAGCTGGTTGGGATATTTACCATGTTCTGAGAGCCATGTATGGTCTTTTCAAAGACAGCCCAGCACGTCAAGCTAAGTACACAGAATAAAGACTTTCCATTTAAGTTTACTTCTGTGAGTGTGTAACACAAACAAATATTAATAATACTATGCCAAATAAAATAATCATCTATTAAACATCAGCAAAAAAAAAAATTTGCAGAATACATTTTAACATTGGATTTCAAGATTAAAGTCCTTATTCTGAAATACAGTCACATACATAATATAATTTGATATCACCATTCTTACACCTGTGTTCCTTCCCTTTACAAATTACACTTGAGAAAATGTTAAGCTAGTAGGTTTGTTATGAAAGTGAAACTGTTTGTCTTGGGGCCCACAGAGTTGTTATAATGATATTAATTGCAGTGATAATATTTTATATTGGCCAACACTTTTGAATGCAATATCTGTTTTTCTGACAACTTTTGCACTGTTTATATGAATAATCACCTAACTGTAAATAAAACAACGAACATGTAACAGAGAGAAAGAAGACATTGAAATTGAACGCAAGCAAAAATTACTTCAGAATATTGACGTGTGCCGTTGGTGCATGTGTTGAACGAGCACTGAAAATATATGATAATGTTCATAAATTTGTTGAAGAAGAATCAATCCCAGGAAATAATAATCACAAATGTCTCAAAGAAGCTATGAATGATTCTCTTCTGAAAGTTAGAATGGCTGCTTTTAAACTCTTATATGAGTGTGTGAACCTTTCTTGGTTAGGTTTCAAAGTCAGAAACAATTGGTACCTTTCCTGTACACGGCACTTGAAGATGTTGTTAAGAATCTCCTAATAAGGTTTGTCAATCCAGAAAAAAATTGCTGAAGCCAGTACTGCATATAAACTAATTACTTTAAATCTGCCTGGCAGTGAAAATCTCATTCCTATTGAAAAAGTTGATGTTGGATACACTGCAAAAAAGATGCTGAAAGAAGTCAAGTGTTCTGACAAGAAGAAATTGTTGTTTAAAAATGAGTTTCAGAAATTTCTTGTCAGTGTTGTAGAAAAGCTAAAACTGAAAAGTCCTCTGAGATCGCATCTTGTACGAGGATTAACTTGCTTCGATCCTAAGATCAGTCAGGTTTGGGTTTGAAGAGAGTCGATACTGTTCTTGAAGAACTACATGGTGCCAAAAGGATACCAGAAAACCTAGTAGACAGAGCCAAAAAACAGCATGTTACTCTTACTGTAGAAGCTCGGGCAGAGGGGTGGAAGAAGAGTTTCACTGATTTTGTCTCTCAAGACAAGGATACTCTTGGACTTGATGAATTTTTCCGTTCACTTATTGGCAATGACAAGAGGTTTGCTTATCTGTGGCAAGTCATGAAGCTGTGTTTCATTTTATCACACGGGAATGTTTCCGTGGAAAGTGGCTTCTTGGTAAGCAAATCTCTCCTACTCGAACATTTATTGGAAGAATCACTAGTGGCTCAGCGCATTATTTATGATGCTGTGAAGAATATGGGTGGAACTCAAGAGGTAACCATTACAAGAAGTATGCTAACTTCTGTGCGATCTTCGAGACGAAGATACCAAGCTTATTTGGAAAAGACAAATGAGTTGAATTCAGAAGAAGAGAAACAACCGAAAGAAAAAAGGAAAACTGAGCAACAGTTCAGGGAGCTAGAAGAAAATAAGAAAATCATAAAATTGGAGAGAGAGAGAAAGAAGACATTGAAATTGAACGCAAGAAAAAATTACTTCAGAATATTGACGTGTGCCGTGGTTGCCTGTTCTGCCGCCGTCCCTTTTGGGCTGCTGCGGCCGTGTCCAGGCCACGTGTTCTCGCCCTCCCCCCCCCCTCCCTACCTATGGTGATATATTCACAGGTGTTACTGGTGAACAACTCACTGGCGTCATCCATGAATATAACACCATATGGGGGGGGGGTGATGTCGGGGGTGTTGACATTGCAGGCGGTGATGTTGGAGGTGGTGGCATTATTGTGTGTGGCGTCATGCACGGGGTGGAGGCATTCTAGAAGGTGTGACGTTGGGGTTAGCATCCTTGACAGAAACAACATCATGGCGGTGTCATTAGCACCCCTCAGGATTCCTACAGTCTATAAAGTCAGGGAAATAGTTGAGGGTCAGGGAAGTAGCTATAAAGTCAAGGAAATGTTATTTATTAGTTTTAACTGTACATACATAATCTCCAGTTGCAATAAATTCCGTTCAGTTCACAATTTCTTGTGAAGGTTACTGCAGTCGTCTGCATGTTAGTGGTGGTGAATGAAGATGTGAAGGTCATAAAGTAAGTTTGCTAATTTTGCTTTTGTCTTAAGTTGTGTGTTGAATTAAACACTTGTTTTAAAACAAGAAGCCTGAAACTGTATTGAATTCAAAGTTTAAGTATTCTGCATTTTCCATAATGTGGGATCATGTTGCAAGATTTGTTAATGAAGCCAAGCTTCCAAAGACAAAAGTTGTATTAACCCTGGTATAAGCAGCTTGTGATCCATTTGTAAAGTGTTAAAAGGCTTTCTGCAAAACAGTTGCAGATGAGTGTGAGCCATTCCTTAATAAGTTGCAAACTTCGAAACCAATTAGCCCATTTATTTTTGAAGGTGTGAAAATACTTCTGAGAGAAATAATGAACCATTGTGTAAAACCTGTCATGATGAAATGTATACTAGCTCTCTATTAATGTAACAAATTCTGAACATTTGATTGTAAGCAGTAAAGTCAACATTTGATTTGCAGCATAATGTTTTCTTGCGGAATTGTCGACCTCTGTAACAGAAAATGAAATATAAGAATTTATGAATGAATGTCATCGTATGTTAACAGCTATGACTGGCAAACTTCAAGAAAAATGTCCTTTGAAATATAAAACAATAGAGTTTTGTCTTCTTTAGACCCTTCCATTATTGAGAGCTCACCTTCACTTGGTCAGAAAAGGTTTTCTATTCTTCTAGAAGAGCTACTTGTTTCAAACAAAATAAATGAAGATCTTGCAGAAAATGCTGAAAAAAAGAATATTGTAACTTGTGTGATGTCAAGAAAACTGTGCTTAAGAGTGCATGGTAGATAAACAAACGCTGAAAACATCAATAGATTTCTACGCTTTTTTCGAAGCCAATATGGATAAAATACTCTATGACAATCCTAGATAGTGGTATTCGCCAACTTTATGAGTAAATATTTGTCCAGAATTACTAATTCGTTATGCGCGATCTTTTGCGCCACAGTTAAATGCACGAGGTTCCAGCGTCAGAGATTGTGCCTCAGAAGTTCGTAACACTGGAAACAATTTTGTTTAAAACGTTGCCTAAAACTATTGTCTTGGATTGCTATTGTTTACTTTTCACAAATTAGCTTCAAGAAATCTACAGTTATAGATTAATGCCTCTAGCATTGAATTATGTACCACGCCCTCTTAAGGAATTGTTTCATGAACACTGCCAAACTAATGAAGAGGCAATACTCGATTACGTCTTAAGATTTGTCTTGTGATCTGTCATGGTAATGCAACAGTGGAAGGTGGTTTTTCTGTTAATAAGTCATTATTAGTTGAAAATATGCTTGAGAAGACGGTGACTGCTCAACGCTATATTCAAGATGAAGCTCAACAGGCAGGAGGGATTGAAAATGTGAAAATAATTAAATGGATGTTAATTATGTGAAAGGTGCTCGAAAACTCTATCAAGATTACTTGGAACAAAAAAAAAAAACAGGAAATAAGAGACAAAATAACAAAAAAAAAGGAGAAAGTGATTGTTGGATCAACAAGTCAAAGAGTTGGTCGAAGAAAGAAGTAAACTCAGGAGGGAAACGGAAGAGGAAAACTTGGTAAAAAAAAGGTCTTGTGGGAAATTTATGAATTATTTTTATCTAATTTGTGTTATTGAATAACTATGTATTTCTTGAACACAGTGTTTGGAAAGTTTTTTGTGTTCAAGTAAATGGAAGTTTTATTACATTTAGTTTTGAGTAACTGATAAATTTAGAATTCGCATGCATAATTCTACTGAATTCTAAGTGATAATAAATAAAGTGATAAGAGTAACATGGTTATGGTATACTGTACGTAAAATGTGCATTGTAGTTTTAAAAAGGTATGAATAAATGTGCTTGCAACTATTACTAAAGCAGAAATCACTTTTTCATAGTCAATTTGAGTGAAAATTTCATGTAGAGCAGGGGTGTCGAACTGGCGGCCCGCGGGCCGCTTGCAGCCCGTCTCCTTCCTAACTGAAGGAACAAAAAATAATAATAATTCGAATTTTGAAATATACTTACATCCATTTTTTAAATAAATTGTTCATTTTATTTTGTTGGAAAAGAAAAAGCATTAGAGACAGATCTATGGAAGCAATTGTGATGTTGCTAATTTCATTGTTCATGAACGAGTATTGTTGCATGCCATCTGTTGGAGTGCGCGTGTACTACTTCTGCCCCTCAAAGAAACGCACCAGTATCGTAGTGAATGCCATCTGTTGAGAATCGAGTGAACTGTAGCTTGCAGATGGTTTCGATTACTGTGCAACTAACTACTCCACTTTAGTGTTCGTAATTCTCTGAGTGAGATAATATTTGTGCTTTTGTTTATATTTATACGTAATAAAAATATTGAGAACTATTTTTCTGTGATGTCGCTCTCCAAGCCAAGTAGGAAAAGAAAGGTTTTTGAAGAAGGAAGAAAATTCCAAGAAAAATGGGAACTTTGTTATTTTTGCACAGAGGTAAAAGGTAAAATTGTGTGCATCATTTGCAATGATACTATAAGTGTCGCTAAAAAATATAATGTTAAAAGACACTATGATACAATTCACAAAGAAACATTTTCTCACTTTGAAGGTAAAACAAGAGAAGAAAAATTAAACCAAATGAAAACAAAACTTCAATTGCAGCAAAGTGTTTTTTCTAAAATCACGCAAGGTAGCGAATCTGCTGTAAAAGCTAGTTATGAAATTAGCTATTTATAGGCAAAGCATTCCAAACTCTTTAGTGAAGCTGCTTTGGTTAAGGAATGCATAATAAAAGCAGCTGAAAATGTGTGCCCCGAAAAAGTAAAAGTGTTCCAAGAAATTGCGTTATCTCGAAACACAGTGGCTGACAGGGTAGCGGACATAGCAGATGACTTGCGCGAACAATTGGTTGACGCATCGTCAACATTTCAGTGTTTTTCAATAGCACTTGATGAAAGTAATGGTATTCAAGATGTAGCACAAGTAGCACTATTTCTTCGAGCTTGCGATGACAATTTGAAGATAATTGAAGAATTTCTGGAATTGATTCCCATCCATGGAACTTATACTGGTGAAGATATCTGTGAAGCCGTGTGGAGTATACTGTTGAAATACAAACTTCCTGTCGAAAGACTCGTGTCTGTGACTACTGATGGTGCTCCAGCGATGACAGGCAAAGTAAAAGTGTTTGTAGCAACACTAGAAGCCAAACTTAAAGTCAAATTTCCAAACAAACCAAAACTGCAATATTTCCACTGCATTATTCATCAGCAAGTTCTGTGTTCAAAAACGCTGAGAATGGATCATGTGCTTAAGACTGTATCGAAAACTGTGAACTTCATTAGATCCAGAGGACTTAATCACCGCCAGTTTACTCTTCTTCTGCAAGACTTGGAAAGTGAATTTAAGGATATGCCGTACTATACAGAGGTACGTTGGCTGTCTTGTCATAAGGTACTTAAGAGGTTTTATTTACTTTTGGAAGAAATATTACTTTTTCTGGACATTAAAGGGTAGGATGTGTCGTTTTTAAAGGATGACAAGTGGGTACAAGATCTTGCTTTTATGGTAGATATAACAGGCCACTTAAACGATTTGAACATAAAACTACAGGGGAAAAATCAGATGATAACACACATGTTCGACACTTTGGCTAGTTTTAAAAAAAAATTGAGTGTCTGGCAAAATCATTTAAAAGAGGGTAATCTGGCATACTTCCCTATGTGCGAAAAGTTAGAAAACCAGAGTAAAAGCTGTGATTTTACAAAATATTGTGACAAAATAGAAAACATTAAAGATGAATTTGACAGGTGCTTTAAAGATTTTGAAGCGAACGAAGATGTGTTTCATCTTTTCACTGGTCCATTTTCTTTCAATGTCGAAAGAGCTCCCATTTCTCTACAAATGGAGTTAATTGATTTGCAAAACGACTCGATTTTAAAAGAGAAATACAGAGAAGTTGGCATCCCAAATGTTTACTCATATTTAGGGACAGCATATCCAGAGATACAAAAGTTTGTGGCGCAAATTCTGTGTTATTTTGGAAGCACATATTTATGTGAACAAGTGTTTTCGTGCATGAAAGCTAACAAAACTGCTCACAGATGAAGACTGACGCCAATATTTCTTCGATAATGAAGGTTGTGTCTGTAGAATCTTTAACTCCAAATCTCCCAAAACTTGTTGCGAGCAAACGGTGCCAAGTGTCTGGTAGGAAAACATGATCAGCTTAAAATGGTAAATCCCAATACTTGTGTTTTTTCAAACTAGCATTTACTTTTGGCGAGTAAAATAATATTTGTGTCTTTGTTATGTAAGTCAAGAAAAGTTTTGTGCTGCGAATGCAAAAATGATCACAATGGAACACTTGTATTTTTAAAACTAGCATTTCTTAATTTTTTGTTGCTCAGTCTTTTATTGAAATAATTTGCTATCTCAAAATTGTAAATAAAGTGTTATTAATAGTGTGTAGTAGGTGCCTCAAGTAAAATTACCTTCATTATAATTGTACAATGGTGGTATGACGTGGGTGGCTCTCGAACCATTCACTACTGAAGTAAACGGCCCGCAGTCCAGGTGAGTTTGACATGCCTGTTGTAGAGTTATGTTAGTTAAATTAATTTTGTTCTGTGATGTGTCTGATATCTGATTTTTGTGTTAAAGGTGAGGCAAGGTTAGTTGAGGGGGAGGAGGAGGCCAATAAAAGTGTGGTACATTTGAAACACAGATATTTTTTTTCTAAAACTTGATGGCATTTTTTTTCTTGTGTTGGTCAGGGAAGTTTCAAGGAATGGTCAGGGAAATAAATTTGACTCGGGAACTCTGCAATATGTCGGTTAAAAGGAGTCTCGCTGACGAGGGTCCCACCGACATTAAGGACCCTACCATCGTAGTTGGGGGGTTCCGTACCACTGATGACGGCGGTCTTGGTCTTCTTGTTATCTCCGCCCTGTCGCACGCCATGGCTACAGCCTTCACATCATCCACATTCCACGGCTCGAGTATTTATACTGCATATCCCCCTCTCCTCCTCCCGCAGTAACAGTCCTCATCCTGGCAAGTGGAAGTACTAATCGTTTGTCGTTGAATCTAGCCACTCTTTCTCCTTTTACACTCCCTCGTATTGCTGTTACCGAACCAAAAATTCATAAAGAGCAGGATGATATCCTAGTTGACTTAGCACCTAGCCATTCTTTGTCCCATGCTTATTCATATATGTGTTAGCAAACAAACATTTATTTTAATTAACTTGGTAACAAGGAATTACGTTTAGAATGTGTGGCATTCTTGCCGATGCGCAGTCTCCTGTAATTAAAGAAACTTGATCCAATCCTTAAGTGGGATGGTAAGTTGTGGTAAGCTGTAGTATGAACTTGGCATTTGTGGGGTTGCACTGTGTGTGCATCTTCTGTTTCGTTTGTCTCGGTAGGCAGCATGGATGTCTGTCTGGCCGGCGAGGCGGAGGGAAGAGAGAGAGTTGATGGTCAGTTGCACGAGTGGTTGAGTCTGGTTATGATGGGCAGTAAGGCATGGACGGGACCCACAGTGAAGAACTTTCGATGCTGCGAGTGCGTGCTAATGTTGTTAAAAGTTGTGAGAGTTGGATGGCCATTTTATAGTGTATCCAATAATTTTCAGTCGGTGTTGTTGTGTACTGCGCAGTAATTCGTGGACGCAATATCTGTTAAGGGGGTGCTCCCTGCAAAATTTTAATTGTTTTGATAATTTTTTCATTTGCACAATATGTGGTTTATTTTATGGATATATGTTGAAACTATTTTTACAGTAAAAAAATATTCTAGCTTTCATACTTTTTGTATAGCGGCAAATCAAAGCTCAAATTTGTATAAAACTGTTTAATACAAAAAAGAAAAACAACTGACTTACAGAAGTGAAATAATTCACAGTGAAGAACAGTGTCACGAATTACTGTATGATATGTATGAAAATCACATTTGATTACATTTTGTATTTTAAAAAAATTGCTGGAATATAAATGAAAAATTTCCAATTTTATGTATATACGTAAACTGTCAAAGAGGATTTTTTATGTCGTGACTTAGCCTGTGACACTGTTAT
>PNEQ01115872.1:22246-34906 GCA_003012365.1 Medauroidea extradentata
AAAAAAAAAAAAAAAAAAAAAAAAAAAAAAAAAAAAAAAAAAAAAAAAAAAAAAAAAAAACCAGAAATATAAAACTTATTGAAACCATTCATTTTGGGCATGTTCAGCCCTCTTAATGGCGTACAGGCCATGAGGCAGTTTAGATTGAGGACAGCAATTGTACCAGCCTGTAGCTGTTAATTTTGTCACGAGTTCCTTTGGAAGGTAGACACATTTCTTACTGCATATGTACACAAGTTTTGCAAATTACTTGTCATTATGTGCAGATTGTACGAGGAATTATTTTGATACCAGCCAGGCGGGATGCACTTGGGGAATTGGTACCATACTTCGGGCTGAAGGCATTTTTATTTATATGATCGAAATACCAACATACAGGAAAATTAGCTGTAAGCAAATTTGTAGTGATTTCTGTTCATATGGATTGCGACAATCCATTCTACTGTTAAATGCGCGTAAATACTGGTGTCAGAAAGCATTTGTTTTGTGAGTATATGTATTGCTTGAAAATTGCTGGCTCTAAATTGTGCGATTTGGACATTACCATGATGTTCTGTGAGGCTTTAAATTTGGTGAAAAAATATTGTGGATTATGAAGACAAGTTTTCCAAGTGAAAAGCCTATGTTCGTTATAATCGGTTTTCAAACGTGTGTTACCAATATCATAACACAAAATAGGTCTGAATTTGATTATTGCATCATTTAAATCATAAAACTATTTCTAAACTAATGTTATCTTTATTCAGACTTTAATATTAATTTTACGAATGGTGATGGTGAATATTTAATGGTTTATGAAATGTATAAGGCTTTTCAGCAGTCGTCGCCCAACGAGTACATGACTAAGGCGCCATTATTTGTTTTTGAGAGTATTTAAACAGAACCATTTTATCTGTGTGTCTCATTGAAGGCTAAGTTTATGAAAGGTAATGTCAAAGAGAACATAAATGAGACTTTTATTTTAGGACCTATGAATCATACTATTTCTGGACAACTGATCCTAGCAAAATATTCACTGACAAGATCATTCCTAGACTTTTAAATCTGAATTTTCCAGATGTGGGAGTGGGTGCGGGTTGCAGCAGGTCATTCAATTAGATGTACAGGTTTCAGAGTACAGACCTTTTATGTAGGGACTGCACATACAAAATTACCAGGATTTATAGCCAATAGGAGACTTGTGTTAACACAGTGTGTGATATAGACCAGTGTTTACTCTACAGTGTAATATCTCAGAGTTGCTACAGGTCTGGAAAACCTGGAAAAGTTAAGGAAAATGGTTCTGGTGACTGGAAATTCAAAATAGAACAAACTTTAGGCTTAGCAACAAGTTTGCAAGCTTTTGCGGTCGTCGTCTAGCTGACTAGTTTGACTTCTGGGCTGGAATCACATCTTATTCGCTGCAGGCTTAGTGATTGACTTTTGGAGAGTTGCACAACCATTCCCTATATGAAAATTTTATCTTAGAAATTCATTAAAATATTAGTTCCAATTAATTATAACTTATTACAGTTCTCTGGATTATGGTAATTGAATGTGTCAAACACAAGTAACTGTCTGTAGTACATTCATAAACTGTTTTTAGAAACAGTCATGCAAATTTAATGAATTTGAACATTTTAAGTTAAATTATTGTGACTTTCAATTCCACGAAAAAGACTGGGAATTCGTAATTTTTGTCTGGAAAAGTCAGGGAAATTTGATCTAGAAATTCTGTAGCAACCCTGTATCTGGCTTGTACCCCACTTCAAGCTACGTAAGTCATTATTTTTCCTACCCTAAATCCAACACGATGTTAAACATAAAACACGTGATGGTACAGGTGCATTTCCTGAGAGGGTTAGAGGAGACAAATCATCGTAGCATTAATGTCTATGCTGTGTTTGTGTAGACAACTATAACATCATTGTTGATGAAGCAAGCACAAATAAGGGCAATCAAATTGTCCCTTTTCGTGTATAACCTCTACAAAAATAAAAACTAGTAAATGTTCTTGCCATTCGTGCTCAAGGAAATGCCGCACATTTACATTCTGTGATTATAAAGAATTTTGCATGCTTGGTTCTCAGTCAATTGATTAAGAGAACCAAAAAGATTTGAATTTGTGATTATTTTCTCCAATATTTCTCAAACGAAGACAAACTCGGTGATCACACTGTTTTGTGTCATCAGCATGTTACTGTTTGTACTACATTCCTACCTTAGGAAAATAAATATCTTCAATTCAGTAACTATTCAAAACAGCAACATATAGCATTTGTTGCATTTTCTGACAGACACGTACTTGAAGACCATTTCCACATCTGCTACTAAGTGGGTATTCGAGCACGATTGTAATTAATAAGCATGTGCCGTATGCTGCCAGTATATTGTTTGTGTGTAGTTATAATCCAATTTGAAGGTGAGGAGTATGGAGCGTCTTGTAGCAAAAATTGTCGAGCTGACAAGTTATGTGACGTATATACAGTATAAATGTTCCTATGAAAGTTCCGGCTTGCAAGTCAAAGTGTCACTTTTGTAAGAAAAATTTGCACATTACTGTGAGCAATGAGTCAGTTATAGACAAATTTGTGCTTGATCATGATCACCTCACTAGTGAGGTTATAGGGTTTATTATCTGATGGAATAGCTGAAAATTACCATATTTCCCAGTGTTTCAGCCATTTTAATTTAAGTTCCTCTACTTTGCGACACAAAGTAACTTTGCGATATCTCTGTTTACACAAGGATTTGTTTAATTCCGTTAAGAAAACTCAAAATTATAGGCTAAATGTAACTTCCCCGAAACAAACATGTCACGTAAACAAACGTGCATGACACAGTCGTAGATATATATGGTTACTAGGTACATATTTAACTTGTGCTGCAGCTACCATTGCTCTGCTACCATCTTGTCGATTTATCAAGATCACAGTAGCAATTGTCCGTGGTCGTGCATGATTCGATAGGCTTCGAGGGCAAAATACTTTTATGAATTAATATATCTGCTCGAGTGTACCTATGGCCACGAATGTGACGTTCGCAATTCCCATCACAGTGGAAAAATGTGAAATGTAAATATTTAGGTTTCAACGTGGTCAAATGTTTATGTCCATGAGAGAGTATTTTCTTTGTATTTATTTTAACCTTTAAATATTGGTGAAAACTGTTTAAATCCATTAAAATGTCACACTTGTCCTAATATTATTATTTTGTACCACCCCTCCTCTAAGACAGGCGAGCATGAACCACTTGACCGATGTACAAATCCAAAAGGAAATATTACACTAAATTAAATATATAAAGGCAAGTACTGAATAAATAAAAAATAGTATACCCATAAATACAAACTAAACCATGGTGTTAGCAAAAAATGAGAAAGGTGCATCATAGATGAAATATAAGGTTAACAGTTTGGCCATTTATTAAACAACCTATTTATCGTTACAATGTTTAAGCAAGCCAAAACATGAGCAATATAAAATACCAAAAATTGAAATAACAATGACCCTGGTGACTTTATTTATGTTCCCCTAGTTGTACGAGCAATCTTTAGATTCAACAAAATACACATATAAAAAAATTGTAGTTATCAAAAGGCACATTTGAATACAAAAATAGTAAAATCACCTATGTGAAAGTGAACTCTTAATCATCGCCATTTTATGACGTTACACTACTATGAGTAATTCAAAAGGGCCAAGTCAAAAGATGATAGTCTAATTAAACATCAATATACTTGACTAGAAAATTACCCGAAAGACACCCATGTGATGTGACACTTGCCAATTGCAATTACAAACTCGCAGAATGGAAAAGGAATCTGCCAAAATGAGAAAACTTTAAAGTGGACCAATAACACAGTAATAAACGAGACCATTCACAGCCATTATCGAGGCTTAAGACCACATTGCATCTGCTCAAAACTGTAAAAAACTGCAGGAAATATAAACCACCTCAAAATAAGTCTAACAAACATAATTAAAGCCGAAGGTAATTTTGAAGACTGCGTCAATATAGAAATTTAGGGTACAATGCAGAAAACAAAAATTACGGTGCCGTACATAAAAAAAAACCCGCCGTCATCGGGATCTTCAGCACCCAGCATAGAATTACATTAAACTAGACCACATCACCTGCCATGTCTGTTCGGTGGGGCTCCTCCAGCAAAAGTGTTTCCCACCTAGCCATATTAAAGCATGTACCCTGGTTCCTAACATACTTACACCTGCATACTAAAACCATCATAAGCCCAAGGAGGGGGAAAGTAGGATGGAAAAAGAAGGGGGGAATGAAGAGGAAACCGCTGATGACTAAGGGAAGCAACGTGAACTCGACCGAAAACACAGAAAAGATCTCGCTTGATGAAAATGTTTTTTTTTTTCTTTTCTTGACTAAAAGGGAAACGGTTCAACGTAGAAACATAAATGAAGTTTAACCTCATTCTAACATCCTTAGTGTCCTTATAAGTATCTTTATAAGAAACTCCAGCAAACCACTGGAGAATTTTATAATACTTAACCAGATAATATATATCTAAACTAAAAAGTGGATCGAGGTTGTTAAATTTTGACTAATTAACAAACAGAAAGGTATCAGAAAACTGGTTCATTACGTTTAACGCCAATAGTGTTTAAAAAATCTAATGTTCCAATGAACGTAAATCAAACAAAACTTAAACAGCTTTAAAATGGACAAAAAAAAGGTGCGATTTTACTATTGTACCTCAAATTGTAGGTATAGCTGGGTTTGCTTCAGCAGCTTCATTAATAGTTAATTCAGTCAACAATAAAAAAAAAAAAAAACTAATGTTGAACAAGTTGCTCAAAGAATTGGACGAAACAATTTCTTACAAATACAAAACAGAGAAGGTAAACAGATTCAAGTTAACTCATTATTAACTACAACTAACAAGAAGTTCGGGTAAAGCTATAAGGCGGAAGAAACAAGTTAAATATTGGTGGAGTCATAACTCAGAGTAAACAAGTAGAAAAACTAGGTAAAAACTGGACATAAACATACAGAGCTAATCAAGTTTATAACTCAACCAATAACTTAAAAGAAAAATTTTAATCTGGTTTTGTTTCAACTACATATAGTGAATGCATAGCAACAATTTGGTTTAGATATAGAAGAGAATATGAAAACATTTCTTTAAAGGTATAAGATCTGGATTTAAAAAGTTTATTGTACCAGATTTTAAAAAGTTAAATATTTCTGTTCAAGACTAGTTAAAAATTATTTGTAATGAATATGGATATAAAACACCAATGAAAATAAAGGATTGTGTTTATTATAAAGACTATAATGGTGATGCAGAACATAACAAAATTTTTTTTAATGTGTAATATCCAAGTATTGCATTTTTCTTTTGAATTACAATTATAATTATTTAATTTGGAATAAGCGCTCTTTGGTCATGATTAAAAAAGTAATGACTTTCTAACTAATTTAAAAACAGTTACTTTTTTTAGGTCTACAGTAGAACCCTGTTATAGTGTTCCCACTTATAACGTTCTCCTGGTTATTATGCTGCCTTCATTTGGTCCCTAAAACTGATTTGTAATAGGAAATTACCCTGTTATAATGTTTTCCCATTTATAATGTATACATTTTTTCGGTCCCTTGAGAAACATTATAACAGGGTTCTACTGTATAGGGTTTTTAATAAATATTCTCGCGTGATTTACCCCCTTTGCATAATCAGGGTGTCCAGCAATTGGGAAGTACAGGAATTGTATGTGATTTTTTCAGGGTAGGGAATGTGCGGGAAATGTACTTGATGTTTTTATTTTCTGCGGGAATTTATCTCCCACCAATCATTTCGTTATGTCATCAAGATATTAGAGGATACTTTGACAGCTGCAATTTTAGTTATTTCTAGAGACAAGTGTTTTTCGCGACGTTGCAAGTCGCGAATTTTTACATTTTTGTTCAAAATTGCGAATTCCTGTTGTTCTGTGCTTAACTACAAGATAAATGCGAGATTTTTAACGCATTCCATATTAAATAACGTATTTAATTCGAGAATCGATTGAAAGTGAATCGACAGAATCAATTTTTTACAGTGAAAGCAAGATTCCAGTATATAGAAGTAGATGGCGGGCGTACTGTTTAGGTTTAGTCGTGAGTTTATTGAATGTGTTTATTTATTCTGTTTTTACATGGTAGCTGGTAATTTTTTATGTTGGTTAACATTGTAATTAAATAAAGATTGAATATATTTATGCAACAACAAGGATTAAGTACAAATATTGTTGCGATTCCAATGAAGTTGTGATGTATAATTTAACCGATTTGTCTACGCCTAACGGCAAAATTCTTTGTCATGCATCGTATGAAAAAACAAAAATGTATAGTAAAATACAGCATTAATTTTATCTGCAGAAAAACCAGTGAAATTAACGAGGATAAAATTGTTGCGCCTACAAATAGGGAATATAGATGCGCAACACGAATGAATACATAAGGTATTTAGGTTACAATTAAAAATGGAAATATTTATCCCTGAGGAAACTGTTTCTTTTACCGAATATTATTTATACGTACAGTATGTTGTTTCGTAAACTGTGATGTAAATAAATTAAGCTCACAGTTTTAAAGTGTTAGGACCGAGTGAAAAATTCTGGAGGGTAATAACCTATGTTATTGTTAAATTTTACTTTATGTAAATTTTTGTCAAGAAACGTATCTGATTTAAGACTGTATAAATAATCATGTATATAATATGATATTGTGCTGGACCTTCATGTTTTATAAATTTCTTTTCCCACAATTCTATTGATGTACATTTCTGTGTTATTCACATTCACTGAACCATCAAATGCAACAAAAGAGGACTTTCAACAATTCAATCATTTTACAAATTTGTGTAAAGGAAATTATTTTAATTAAATATTGGGCTAAAGTAATATATTTTACATACCTGCGCCACCTCTAAAATTAACATAAAAACTGTATGGTTATCGTTAGTCTCCTTGAGTAGCACAAGTTAACATGGTATCGCGTTTAAAGCTCTGTACTGGAATTTCTCAGGAAACGTAGGAAATGTACTGGAAATTAAAATTCCACTTTTGCTGGACATCCTGATAATTGACAAGTTGTTTTTGACTGCTTTTTTATGTACATAAATTTTCATAACTATTATTTTTGACCACATTTATTTACAATATCAAAAATATTTTATAAAATTATGCAAAAGTTATATCTACAAAAGGTGTTTTAACATAGCGTTACAGACTGTTCCAATGCTGTTAACGCTTTTAAAATAAAATATCCGTTAATTATGCAAAATAGATACTGTAATGGTAAACAGTTCCAAATCAAACACTGTAAAGGTAGCCAGAGTAATGTAATGTCCATTTAATTTTACTTATTTGAATCTATAATAAATGGTAGTAGTAAACAAATGCGCTATATTTGATTTACAGGAAAAAATTAATATTTACCATATGTTTGCTAGGAGATATAAAATTAATATTCTAGAAGTAGCTTTTTTTTTTTTTTTACACTTTTTTGCACAAAGGATATAATACTGTGAAAGTGTAAAGAATGGGGCACAGAGGGGGCTTGTCTTAGAATCTCGGGTCATTCCACGTCAAATCAACACACTTTTAATAAAAATTCTACCTCTCTGTCTTAAATATGAATTATTTTTTTTTATAGTTAATATCAATTCAGTGTGTGAAAAAAACAATTTTTTTTTTAATTTTTCTGGTGTACAGTTTTTTAGAAAATAATTATAAATAATTGCAAAAAAAATTTTATTTTTCCTTATTTTCATATATAAAATTAGCTGAAATTCTTGAAAAGTTAGTGCTAGAAACCTGAACTGGGTTCATTTTAAAGTTTTTTTAATGGGCTTTCATATGACATGCAACACAGTGGCATTAGAAAAATAAAAATTGCAGAAAATTCTTAAGTGTTATTGTAAAAGTGAAATAAAATGATATAAACATCATATTGGAATCTATATGGGATTAGGAGTTATGACTATTTAAAACTGTGTGTGTGCACTGAATCACTGTATGTCACTTGTAAATAAAAATCTTAGAGCTGCAACTCTTGGTCAGATACAGATTCAGGGTCTATGTCCAGCTGCGGCAACTGAAGAACATGTTCAGACTTGTTTTATTCAAGTAACTCCGTAGACGAGCCAGTTCAGACAGGCTCACACATGCTAGTCCACATCATTATCTCAATACATTTCTTTTAAGTCCACTCAGTCTGCTGGTTGAGGCAGATTTTATGCGGGTCGCCTTGGTGAGAGTCAATTTATGTATAATTTATTTAGTGTGAGCACGCGTGAGTGTGAGCATGTGATGATACTTTGTATGCCACTAGAAATGTGAAGATAATGTTTCAATAGTAGTTCATGGGTGATCAGAAATAATTGGGTTTGGAAACTGATTACATTAGCATTTTTATGGCTATGCGTACGAACTTAAGTTTAAATCCAAGATGGAAAACTGTGATAGGAGGGTGTGTCTATATTGCTTTAACCCACTGCAAAAGGCAAACCACTATCATAAAAAAAAGGGCTAAGAACAGTGACAGCATGGATGATGAGTATTTTCCTCAATTGTCTACACTGTAGCTAAAGTTTGTAATGTGTGTAGAAAAGAACTTAGTCGAATGAAAAACGTTAATGAAATTGACAGTTTAAACGTAGATGTTAAAGGCTCACACCAGCTTGGCAGATTTTTCAAACTCTGGGACATATGAGGATGTGATTTTCCCTTCACATGCTGTATAGTCTCTAAAACAATTCTCTTAAGGAAATAGAATCTCCGATCAGCAAGAAGACAGGGTTCCCACAGTCAGGAAAAGTAAGGAAAAATCAGGAATTTGAGAAATGGTCAGTAAAAGTTAGGAATTTTATATATATTCTGGCATTAGTCAGGATTTTTACCTTAAAAATGGTTATAGTCAGGAAAAAACATTGTTTAAAACTGTGTTTATCCAAGTACCTCGTCGCTAGACAAACAGTTTAGGTATATACTGTAAGCAGTGCCGTCCGGGCTGTTTACAGCAACGGCTTTCGGCTTGTCTGCTATTACTCTCTGTTTTGTGCGATGTCCGGTCCGGCGGCCGAACGTCGGTAAGTTAGTGATGGGACAGAAAGTAGTAAATATTTGTCATTCCTCTTTGTGCCGGTGTCCGGGTTTTGTCTTCTACGCTTTGTGCGGACATCCGGGTTTTACCTTCTATGCTTTGTGCGGACGTTCTGGCAAGCTACTTCTCCAGGATCTAGGTCCCAGAGACAGCAATGGACCATACCCGGCTACGCCAAGGATCTAGGCGCTCGCATGGCTGTACCATTATCGTGAACTTGTGCGTTGCGTTTGCTGATGTCTGGAAGTGACGGTTAAAGAAGAAGTATTTGTTTTGAACAACTGTATTTACATTTTAAATAGTAGTGGCGCGATCGCGGGAAAAATATCTTTTCGGTGTATCACTTTATTGTCATGCACCAGCTTCTGCCGCACCATGCCATTGCCGCCCACTACAATTCGTTTTTTGCGTTGATGTCGGAATTCAACTGATTACAAGTGCAAGGCGAGGCACGGCACGTTTTCTAAACTTTATTTATTTGGCAGTGATATCTCTGACCAAGTTGCGGTTTATTATTAATCATGCTTCCTTGCCACTGTTATTGTTTAGGCTTACATGTGCGCACCTAACCTCACTGTGACTGTTGCATTACCACACGACGGACTGTATCAAGGTCGGATGCAACATCCACAACGAAAAACTTTACCGATACAAGTGAGCCACGTTAAGGGGGCTACCACTTACCGCCATCTTGGTTGTGCGACTGGCTGGTAGGCAGGAACACCAGCCACACCAGCCACAGGCTGCCAACTTCACAGCATCATAGGCGGGAGATTCAAAATTCCATGTTCGAAGTTTGTGTTTCTTTCACACATATTCAAGTTTGTTTATACACGAAAATACTAACTATGTACACAATTTACACACTCAAACATCCCGGCTGCCTTGAAATTACGGTTTCAAAACGTCACAAGGCAGGGGACAGAGCTTCACTGCAGGCAGTTTACTCAGTCCTGTCATAGTGCGGACTGTCGCCATTCTGGAAATTCCATCACTGCCTGGATGAAGCGCCACCACACGTGCCAGTTGCCATTGCAGTGGAGGGAGCCTGTCATCCTTCACCAGAACCAACTGATTGGACTGAAGGGGGACTCCAGCTTGATGCCACTTTGTGCGCTGTTGCAGGGTATGAAGATAGTCAGTGCTCCATCGTCGCCACAGATCTTGGTGTATCTTCTGCACAAGTCGCCAGCGCTTGACTTGGTTCAAGAACAACTCTCCTAAATCTTGCTCAGGCACTGCAATTAAGGGCTCCAGCGTAAGGAAATGACCCGGGGTAAGAGAGCTCAAATCGTTTGGGTCTGAACTCAGGGGACACAGAGGCCTGGAGTTTAGAACTGCTTCCACCTGGACAAGGACGGTGTAGAACTCCTCAAAGGTCAACAGTTGTTCTCCAATGACTTTCCTTAGGTGAGTTTTTACAGATTTTACCCCAGCTTCCTAGAGGCCACCAAAATGTGGTGTAGCAGGGGGAATGAAATGCCACGTTATTCCAAGGGACGAACAAGAGTCTGATGGGCCGGTGAAGACAGAAATTGTTGGAGCTCTTTCATTACTGGCACCCACAAAATTGGTGCCGCAGTCACTGTAGATGTCTGAAGGGCATCCTCGACGACCAACAAAACGTTTGAAGGCACCCATGAAAGTCTCTGTCGACAAGTCTGACGCTAACTCCAAATGCACAGCCTTAGTGGTGCAGCACACAAACAAACACAGGTACGCCTTTAGCAGAGGGGCCTTACGCAAATGACTGGCCTTGATGGTGAATGGGCCTGCATAACCCACTCCAGCCCTGCTAAAGGGCTTAACCTGCTGGACCCGCATAGTGGGAAGGGTGCCCATAGGAGGTTGACAAGACAAAGGTTTGGCCCTGAAGCACTTAATGCAGTGACGCAAACAGTGTGAAATGGCATTCCTGTCGGACAAAATCCAGAACCTCTCTCAAAGGAGACTCTGCAAGGCTTGCAAACCTGGGTGCTGATGTTGTTCATGATAATGCCAGATTATCAACTCAGTTAATGGATGCCTCTTGGGGAGGAGAGCGGGGTGCTTCTGATAGAATGAAAGATTTGAATTGTGAAGCCTACCACCTACCCGCAACACCCCGTGACTGTCAATGAAAGGACTTGTCTTGCGAAGCTGCGGCGACACTCGAATACCCTTCTGCAAAGCTGATAGATCGTCCTTGAATGAAATTGACTGGACATGTTTAATGCACACTTGCAAGGCCCTTTCCATTTCCGATGGGGACATGCACTCCGTCAACCGAGCATCCTGGGGAACACTGGTGTTGTGAGCAAAACGAAACAAATATGCAATTACTCGAAGGAGCTTCGATAAGCGGCTGAAACGAGGGAACAAAGCTGCAAGGTCATCTGCATGCTGCGCTACAAATGTCTGAAGTTTCTGTTCCTGTTGTACAGCAGGATTGGAAGAATCACTTGTCACAGGGCTGGATGGCCACGACTCTACATCCTCTCTCAACCAAAGGGGTCCCGTCCACCACAGGGGATGTGTCATGAGCTGGGCAGGTAGATGACCTCGCGAAGCACAGTCAGCAGAGTTATCCTCGGACCTGACGTGCTTCCAACACTCTACAGGAATCAGGCTTTGTATTTCGCTCACCCTGTTGGCGACAAAGGTTTTCAGCTGATGAGGGGAGGTGTTCAACCAAGCAAGCACAATCTGTGAGTCTGTCCAAGCGACCACGGAGGAGGGGGCAATATCGCTGTATAACTCCAAGACTTGTTTCAACAGCCGAGCTAGCAACAGTGCTCCACAAAGTTTGAGACGTGGTAACGACAACACCTTTACAGGCGCTACTTTTGATTTTGCGGCCACCAAGTGTGTGGTAACTGCACAGTCAGGCCCAGTGACACGCAAGTAGATGGCTGCAGCATATCCTATCTCTGAACTACCAGAGAAGGCATGAAACTTGATAGAAGCACCCCAGGGACCCTGTGATTAATCGTGGCAGGGCAAGAGATGACAACAGTGGGAGCTCACGATTAAATTGACTCCAGCGCTGGACTATCTCCAAAGGTGGCTGCTCATCCCAACCCATTTGTCTCAACCACAAGGTTTGGATCAAGTGCTTAACGAGAAGGAGAAGAGGTGCGAGCCAACCCAACGGATCAAAGATTCGAGCGGCCGCCGAAAGAATGCTTTGCTTAGTGGCAGGTCGTGAGCTGACTTGAAACTTATAGGAGAACGTGTCTGCAAGAGGATTCCATTCCAACCAAAACTTTTACCACTTGATCTGCCTGGTCATCCAAGGAGTGTGAGTGAAGACGTTCCACATCTTCAGGAGGTAACCATTTAAGAAGTGCAGGCTGATTACTGGTGAACTTCCGCAGCTTGAATCCTCTACTGTCCAGTAGGGCAATCAATTCCTTCTGCATCTCCATAGCAGCTTCAAGTGAAGGAGCGCCAGTAACCACATCATCCACATACACGTCAGATTTGATGACTTTCGATGCCACTGGAAACCTCTCTGCTTCATCATCAGCCAGTTGTTGTAACGTCCGAAGAGCCAGATACGGTGCTGAGGCCACACCATAGGTAACA
>PNEQ01115878.1:0-26930 GCA_003012365.1 Medauroidea extradentata
CACGATATAAATCCAATAAAATTGACATGTAAAATTCTATGCTTTTCTCTTGCTTTAAAGTTAAATTTAAAATTAAAAGAAAATTTTAATGTAAATTTCTCTACTCGCATCCCCAATTAATAGGTTGGATCCCGCCGTATACACCCTTATACCTGGTTAAGTTGGCCTACTTAATTTGTTATAAACAGAGAAAAAAAAACATTTAACGACAAAAAAAATTGAAATTACTGTATGATAAGAGGCCAAGTAAGTGCTACGTGCCAGTGCACGTCACAGTATACAGCAATAACAATAATGGAAATTGGTTTATTTAATTAATTTTATTTGTAATTGTATGTCATTATATTGTATATTTTTCCATCTGACTCTAATATTATATCACATTTATCTTAAAATATTTTGTAATGTTTTCAAAGATCATATTGTTATTCATTAATTTTAATGGTATTTTTCAAAGACATATTTGGCATCTGTTCTCATGTGTGTGGAATATGAACTGCAGAAAGACTTGTGGTACAGGTTGTTATAAGCAACTATACATACACCATGCAGTTGGTTCACAAGTTATTTGACGACTGGCGCAGTATTCAACATACAAGTTTCTTGGCACATTTGTCAGTATTTAAGAATGTATGATACTTTCACACATGTATTTAAAAGTACAGAAAGTTTATTTTAAGAATAATTAACACACTAAATTAGTCTGATTGTTATACAAATAACACAAGCAAATTAAATAATTCTTTTCACAGGTACTATTTTTAGACATAAATCTTAAAAATAAAAAATTTTAAAATTTTACTAGTACGTTTAAGCTAATATTTTTTTCTCATATCCATATTCCGTTTCGGTTGATCCACGTCAAAATTCCTTGTTGTGTTTTGTTCTGTCCTTCCCCAATCTGTGATGTTTACTAGTTCAACATACTTCAAAGGTTACATTATATGATGTTGGACATGAACTGTGAAATTGTGTTGTGTATTATTTTCAAAACATAGATGCATGTGTCTGGATCAAACAAAATGCTATAATTTATCAGTTATATATATAAAACTAGTTTTTTTTTATAAAGAATGTGTGAGAATTATCATGTATAGTGATAAACCAAATGTGACTTTCCAGAAAGATGCAAAGTAATGCAAGAGGAATTGGAGTAATTTTTTTTCTTATCACTTGTTTTGTTGACAATTTTTCCTGCATAGATTACAGTAGCAATTTTTTTTTTTTTTTTTTTTTCAATTAGCTAACCAGATCTTGAATCCCTATTGCTATTCATGGCTTGATTACTGCAATTGTACATGGAATCAATATTTTTTAAAGTTTTTATATAATTGTCATCTTCATATGTTGAAAACATGTACAAAATTTTGATGTGCTATTGTATTTCATTTTCAATGCATCATTTTTTGTGATACTTGCTGTACACAGTCTTATCGGTTGGAAATAGTCGGCATGTGATACAAATTGAGCAAATGGCATGGTGTTGTTTTACAATGACATTTATTTACTTTATAACTTAGGTAGGAAAGTAGGTGGGCTGTACGTCTCGGCGACAGCAAGGTCATTATAGACAGCGACACACAACTTGGTACAATGACAGGAGCTGGGAGAAGAGTACCATCCCAGCTTTCTCCTGGAGTGAATTTGGAAAACAATGGAAAACCAAAATCAGGATGGCCGGAGATGGAGATCGAACCCAGGTCCTTCCGAATACGAGTGCAACGTTTTACCTTTTCACCACCTTGTTCGATTTCAGAACTTTTGAGTACATGTCACTGTCATTGCTGGTGTCATCACTGTCATTGCTACTGTCGTGGCTGTCATAGCTGCTGTCTCTGTCGCTTCTGTAGCTGCCTTTACTGCCGTCACCACTACTGTCGTGCTGCTGTCTGTACCACCGGCATCACCAGCTTCCCATCCTGTCTCCTAATCCGTTCTCTTGGTGGGATTCTCAGTTATTTATCTTTAGTTTTAAATACTGTTAATAGCATTACATGTTATTTTATGCTCGTATAAATTGTTAACTGATAACCACCAATGGCTTTGATTTATTTTCAGTAGTTCCAGCAGTCGTAGGAACTCTTCTGCTTGTAGCAGCCATCGCAGCATTAATCTATTTTAGGAAAGCTTTCAACCGCATTAGATTCAGGAGTTGGCTGAATTCACGTTTTACTACTGAGCGGTCTCAAGGATGTGTGCAATATTCCAAGGTCAGATGTAATTAATGTTTTTGGTAAGCCATATTTAATTTCAAGCTGATAATTGTTGTGTTTTAAATATTTTTAAAATGCATATTGCTTATTTCTTAGTGTATTTTTGGGTTTTTGGTTTATGACATTTTATTATTTATTTGTATTATCTATATCAAACTTTTTATTTTTAATCCTTTTAAATTTTAGTTTTGTGTAAATATGTTTTCAGTAGATTGTTGTACACTATATGAAATTTGTATATTGTCATGAGGTTTTTTCACTTGCAATCTCACAATTCTCTTGTTATAAACTTTTTTTACAAGTTCAGTTGAAAGTAAAAGATAATTAAAATAAGAAGTTTTATTCTGATAGCAGGAATCATTCAGTTCTATCTCATTATAAAGGATAACTGTCTCTAAACTTCTAGATAGATTTATTCAAAACTTATTAGTCCTGGTTTGTAACAACTTTTTTTCAAATTTAACGCAAGGAAAAAACTAATCTTTAATTTACCTATGTCTCAGTAACACATAAATATCATGTTTGTAAGTCAGCAGAAAGGATCTTGGCCAACCATTACAACCAAAGAGAAAAATTTTAAAATTAAATTTGAGAAAGTAAGTTAACAAGTTTGTAGGTAAACACTTTTTTTACTACACTGCAGTCATAATCTAGTGCAACATGTCTATGCTATGCTGTGTTGCATACTTTCTAGTGGTTGCTGAGACATGTGTTGATGTTACGAATGTGGATTAACATAAACTGAATCTACCAGGGTCCTATTGTCAATGTTAACATGTCAAGTAAATACACTTAACAGTTTCAGTATCACAAAATATTGGGTGATACAGGTCAAGACCACCATTGTCTAAGCAAAGTGTCTTATTGAAATGCATTGATCACATTCATACATAATTGTGTACACTTATTAACTAAAAAAATTTAGTGAACTGTTTCGTACAGCTGCGGTGACATATAAATGAATATGAATTTAGTAAGAAAAATTTAAAGGAAGGACTAGATCAGAGCATTTGCCTACCATCAGAGTTTAGGTCAAGTATTTCTTCTATACAAATAATTATAAAAATAAACGTTGGAACTTTATATTATTTTACAGTGACAAATAAGACTTAAATAATTATTGTTGAAGTAAAATTGCTTTCTTATAAACAGTAATGTTTCAGATTCAACTGTTACTGTTGTACTGTAACTGACTCATTACCCAATCATTATTCATAATGTGCGTTTTATTTATATAGCATGTTGCCTGGGCCTCGACTAGACTCAACTCCATCAGCTTTAGTTGATTGCCATTGGCATGCTAGTGGTCTTTGACAGCTGACTGAAATCAGGATGTTGGTCCTTGATAGCTGATTGCCATCAGGACTTAGGGGACACTTGACGGCAAGTAGCCGTTGGACAACTGATTGCAGTTGTGGTGCAGAGATTTTAACAACTGATTACCATCGGAACGCAGGGAATTTGATGCCTCATTGCTATCGAGAGATGCCACAGCTCCTTTGACGGCTGATTGCCATTGGCATGCAAAGACTTCGATGGCTGATTGTCGTAGGAACTTAGGGACTTTGACAACTGATTGTCATCTGCATGCAAGGACATTGACTGCTGTTTGCTGTCCAGGCGCAGTGTCTATGAGGCTGGTTGCTTTTGGAACCCAGGGCATGTGATGGCTGTGACAGCTGATTGCAATCTGTGTGCCTGTTAGTCTCACTTTGTGTACTTTTGTCTTGATGAGGCAGGCTTTAGTTTGCAGTGGCTGATCTTTGTTCATTAGTTTTGCCACCTGGAGGGTGTATTATTGCACGACTTTGTGTAGGTTTGTTTAGTTATGCAGACATGAACCACGGCTGCTCTATGTTCATTGTTTGTTCTTCGTCATCTGGAGGGTGCATGATTGCTTGACTTTGTGTACTATTGTCTTTGTGAATCAGACATTAACCATGCCTGCTCTGTATTCAGTGTATTTTCCCTGCGTATTGGAGGGTGTCTGATGTTGTTACATAGCCATTTACATCATGGAATTGGGTAGTGCAACTCCTATTTGTACGCGGTGTCTAGGAGAATATACTCACCTTCATAACATGTGTGCTAAAATAAATCTCTATATTATACCAGAAAGATGCAAAGTTGATGGTGCAAAATTTACAATTATGTCATACAATGGGTTGTATACAATGCTCAATAAATAACTTGATGATAATTTCAAAGAATACATCAAACAGATAACGCATACCTCTGGTGAGATCAGGACAGCGAACTATGCTATTGATGTGGAGAAGGGCGCCAGCAATACTCTCCAGGTACTGCACTTCAAGACTCTTAGGCCTCAGGGTGTGGTTTGTTCGGTTTGTTCGGTATCCCACCCGACGCGTCGATGTGAGTGATTGAGTGGTGAAAGCACGTGAATGGACTAACACATATGACACTGACTATACAGGGACTACACACTTACTGGATGTTGGCCCCCAGTACGCCTGATAACTTACGTTGCTTACACTGGCAATATTAGGTGTCTAGAAATGAGGTAAACAGTATTTCACTTACAGATGATTTATTACGCTTACGTTACACAGTGCCAACATAAGGTCTGGATTACGCACGCAGCGAGGTAAACGTAGTGATGCGTCCCTTGCAGTAACAATAACCCTAAAGCACACGATAGTGCACGTGATAGTGAACTTTGCGTAGTGACTACGACTGTCTGGTATATCGTACGTGGTTGGTGAGTGATCAGTGTCGAGCTGGTGTATGAAAGGTGAGTCTACGACACCAGACGGTGCAGCGAGGGGCTGGTGGTCACTATGATGGACCGTCAGGTTCGCTTGGAAGCTGGCGTAGAGAGTTGAGTTGCGGTGAGCACGTGCCTAACTAACGTGTCACAAGGCAGCCGTTCCCGTGCACGTTGTAGTGTGGTAGGGCTCTACAAGTGATGTTAGCGGTACAGTGCGAAAACTGTGGCAAGCTATGCTAGGCCGGTGGTGGGGTGAATGACACATAACACGCTGCACACAGAGTGATGCTCTCAACGAGATGAATTGCGTGAGTGCATGATAATGAAATGAATGTATAACGTACTGCTCACATGTATGCTGAACACAATGGCGGTGTAAATTAACCTGCATGTGGTCGGTCACAAAAATATGAATTACGCCTTTAAAATGTTACACAAATACAAAATAACCCTAGCAATGCGTGTGCAAAATTATGCTGAATAAAACAATACCAAAACGAACCTCGTATGGTGAAGGATGAGTGCCGATGGCTCCCGATACAAAAGTCCCTAACCACGTGGCGGTGGTGATGCCGACGCTGTGTTTAAGTTAAAAATGCCAAAATGGTCACAATTATTAGGTTAAGCGGATGCGCAATGCAATGGGGAATATCTGGTAACGTGTGCTAAGCAAAGGTGAACCGGTATACTAATGAGACTATGGGAAACTAACAATCAGTGAAACAAAAGATGATGAGCACACAGACAGGCGTCTTACCTCTCCAGAAGACGATGGCGAACTGCCACGAGGAAGGCAGCTGCTAGGGGCTCCTTGCCTCGCTACGGGGTTTACACACTTCCGGTACCTCGTGCGTGTAAAATATTAATATTAATATTTTATAAAAATGGCACACACTAAATTACATAATGAATGCCATTACATATTTTGCTGATATTGAATGATTCATTTCTAAAAGTCAGCTCAAAACACGAAAGTAAACATAGCGAACGTGGTAACCCTTGATGGCCTTCGGCACACACTGTACACTGCTGTTTGATACACAATACACTTCGCACTGAATGATTTGGCATGCATACACACTGGGGGGTTGCGGGATGATTATGGGAGAGTCTGAGAATACTTTTGGGTGAGTGGAAAAGGACACACTTGCGCCGTTATGGGCTTAAACCAAACGCTGCCCCTGCGGCCGGCGTCACAGATTACAATGACCTAGACCTTCTTTGACAATTTGCTATACCCTATAACATTACTTGAAATAAACTACAATAAAAATCTGATTGTTTAGCACAAGATAAAGTTGTGAGAATAAGTAACTAAGGGAATGGTGTTGGTAAATGTGTATCTTAAAAAAATAGATAGAACATAGATATGTGCATATAATTAATAGTTAATTATACATTTCTTAGGTGTAAGGTAGCCAATGACTAAACTACTAAACTACCTCGCAACTTGCAACAAGCAAGGAAAAGAAATACATGTTTGAGGTGACAATAAACTATAAGGAAATGTTCTCAATTAGCTCCAACACTAGTATGGACTGGCAAACTTAACTTAATTGCTGAATATAAACCAGTATCATTGTGTGCAATAAACGAACACACCTTTCACAAGCGTGTCACCTACCTTGTGTCTGGTGTTGTCCACACGTTTTTGAAAAGCTCAATAAATAATACACACCCCTGAAAAACAGATGAACATGAAGATATTCCAACCAATCACAGAACAGCAGCTCTCTTCTTGGGCGACTAGAATTTTCCACTGTTCACTTTGCCTTACTACTCTACAGGATATGTCCATATTCTTTGAAATCGTTGGTGATAAAAAACATTAATTGAGTCTGTATTGTAATGAAAATGCAATGCTCGATCACCTTGTTACAGCATGAGTTTGTGTACTGTTTTGGTTAGACAGACATTGGCAGTGGATTATATGTATTCAGGGTTATTTGTTTGGTAATTGGAAGGTGTCTGATGGCATGACTTTGTATATACTTGTCTTGATGAGGTAGACATGTGTGTTGGCTGTTCTGTGTTAAGTTTTTATTTCTTTGCCCCTCTGGGAAGAAGGGGGGGGGGCACAGTGGCAGAACGGTCAGACCACTCACCACCCATCAAGGAGATCCAGATTAAAATTCCCGGCGGGGTCGGACACCCGAATTTTTGCATGTGAGAATCATGCTGGACGATGCCGTTGGTCGGCTGGTTTTCTCGGGGATCTCCTGCCCCCCCCCCCCTTCACCACTTCATTCTGGCGCTGCTCCATACTCAACTCATGTCACCCCTCACCAGCGCTAAAACCTCAATGTTAAGCAGTCACCAAAATCTCTCATTTACTCTCTCACTCACTCCTTGCACTTGGATAGTACTTGTTGGGTGACTTTGTGTAGTGTCATTTTGAACGAGAGTGAGGGAGAGAGTTACAGTGGGAGAGGTAGGAGAGCTGGAGAGAGAGAGACTGGATGTTGGAGAGGGACCTTGCATGTGTGTCCATGTGTTTTGGTTTTATTCTGAGTGACTGCAAGGTGTTCTATTTTAGCTGTGGAGTATTTACCTCAAATCCAGACTATAATTGTTTTTTTCAGACAGTGTACCTTAATTATTAACTTGCAGGTAGTTCAAAGCTTCTGTTAAAAAATGCAGAAATAATATAAACTTCTTTCATACTGTCCAAAACCTGTAAGAGTAGGGCAAGTAAGTTTTGACCAACTTTTGCCGTAACAAGGTTAACAATATTCACAAAATTTAAAACTTGAATTTTTAGAAAATGTAATTTCTGGATATTTTTTTGGAAGCTTTAAGTAATTGTGAATGCTGGCTGCCCTAAAAGAAATTTCTAATGCAAGCTGTAATTTGTATGCACTGTATAATTTTCTGTGAAAAGTTTTTAAACTTGCAAATTTTAGGTGTTTGTCGATTGTGTGAAGATTCTTTGAAAATTCTAAATTATTGTTGTACTTTTGTTGTAATGGAAGCCTGACTTTATTGGTTTATATAATTTAATTTCGTTTTAACATTTCATTGGGTAGTAATGTAGTGCAGATTTGTTAGTTTTACATTTATTCAGTGTTTAGTTTTTCCTTTTTTTTTACTTATCTCATGATGTTTTTGGCCAGAATCACCTTTTGGTGGCGACAGTCACAGTTAACAGAAACTGGTGAAGGGAGTGGTGTTGGGCACGTCACATGTCTTCCAGCTGTTTTCTCTGCTTGCAGGGTGACCAGGCTGTGTTGACTGATGAGCTGTGACATTCGCTTCCTGTCCTCGTCCTCCCACCGAAACTTCCTCAACATATGGTACTGTCTTGAGTTAGTTTCAGACGTAATGAGCTCTCATGATTTAAGCCAGGTGGGGAGGGGGAACACAGGAACATACATTCGGCTCGTGCCCCTCATATTTTCATTTATTGTTTACCGTAAACAAATAGTCATGTGTTATTAGCTGGTTCCCATGTGCTTCTTCAGAATATGTATGTGGTTTCAACAGCTTAGTTGAGGAAGAAATCTGTTCTACAGGATATCTGTTATGTAGTTGCTTTGTAAAAGAGTGAAATTTATTTATTGTTTGCGAGGCATTGATACTATTCTTGCTTACGTACTTATTTATATAATCAGATGTGAGCTGTTTCTGTGATGTAGCATCTGCACATCAGCTGATGGCTGATTCATATGCAGTATTACTTATCTTTTTATTCTTGAAAATGTTGTATAGAAGTCCCGAGCTATGTACAAACACGTACCTAACTTCCATCATCCTAGTGCATGGCGTGATGTGGGTCGTCATCTTGCGTTGTAATAAACACTGTTTATGAATATGTTGTTTCCAATCTTACACCAAAGTTAGTTCAAAATGAGGAGGGTGCAAATGATTATATTTATCATACTTCTTAACAGCAATACGTAATACATATGCTTAGCTTCAGTTTGCGACAATGTTCATAAACTGCTGTAAATATTTTTAAATAATATATTTGAAGTACATATACTGTATATGTTGGGATTTGGATATGATTCTGATGGTTAAAATACAGTTGCACAGTTTTGAACTTGCACATTTATTTCAACAGGGCTATCATTTCGGCATCATAAGTTGTAGATTATATAACGAGCGACATCAAAACCAAAGATAAAATATATATTTACAATCCATGAAAATATAATTTAGGTAACTCCTGTTAGGATTGTACTCAACCTGTTACTCTAGATGAAATAATACATTATATCAGATCACACATCAGACATATTTTTTATTCTCCGAACGGTATTTCTCCATAACTCCGCACCACACTCTGCTCAGTGTTGCCAACTTTACTTCACATCAATAATAACTACCCTGTAACACTCCCTCTCAATTTAAAGTCTTTTGGGTACCCAGTCTCTAACTTAAAACAACAATACATAGTACATTACAAGGAAAATGTATTGTAAATACCATCTAGCATCACAGAGAACACAAAGACTTGAAATTGTTTATCTCTTATAATCATACATACTTCTAAGAGAACAGATAGAAAATTAAGAATCACACATTTGTAGACACAGCTTATCCCTAAATTCACAGAACTTATTGTGTTTCAAAGGCTTTGTGAGTATATCAGCAGCATTCAAGCGAGACTCCACATAAGCAATACTCAAAAGTTGTTTAGCAACAACATCCTTGATGAAATGGATCCTTATGTCTATATGTTTCGATCTTTTAGTGTTCTCATAATTTTGCATCATGTGTATAGCCCCCTGATTATCTACAAGCAGCTGACACTTCACATTGTGTTCCTCCCTGACAAACTCTCTGAGGAGTCCCTTGAGGTAAAGGAGTTCGGTAGCTGCCAGGCTCCCTGCGACATATTCTGCCTCAGCTGAGCTCAAAGCTACAGTCTGTTACTTTTTTGAGCTCCATGATATCAAGTTCCCGCAGTGGAATAATGTAATCCCACTCACACTCTTTCTATCGGTCCTGTCACCTCCCCAGTCTGCATCTGCGTACACACGAATTGTATTACATCCTTTGGTGCATTTCTCGTAGACCAAGCAGCTTTCTATTGTTCCTTTGAGATATCGGAGCACCCTCTTTGCTTTATTCCATGTAATTTGTGTTGCACATTCCAGAAACCGACTTAAGTATGACGTTGCGAAGGTTATGTCCGGTCTAGTCGTTTGTGATACATAAGTTAAGCTTCCAACTAGTTCTCGAAATGGAGCACTTACGACTGCATCTGGATCTCCCATCTCAACTATTTCGTCCATCGGCGTCGTACAGATTCTACATTCTATGAGGTTCAACTTCTCTAGTATCTTCTGTATGAGTTTACGCTGACACTACTCGAGTCTGGTGCCTTTCCTTTTAATCTCTCTTCCTACGAAGCACTGTATATCGCCCATGTCTTTAGCTCGAAACTCTTCTCTGAGCTGTTCTGCCAATTCCTCTGTCTTTTCCTCCATCCCCATCACCAGGATGTCGTCTACCCATATTACCAGCCAGACTTCATTTCCTGTATATAGACACGCATCTACTTTAGATCTTCTCAACCTTTTCTCTTCTGCAAATTTTTTGAATCTCTTGTTTCAGCAGCGTGGTGCTTCTTTAAGTCCATATAATGCACGCTGAAGTTTCAGAATTTTATTTGTTTCTTCAACTCCCTCTGGTTTACAAACATACACATCCTCTTCAAGGGTTCCATTTAGGAAAGCCGTAGGAATGTCCCGTTGCTTGATTGTCCAGTCTTCCTGAAGGGAGTATGACATTGCCAGTCTGATCGTAGACATTTTTGCCACTGGTGCATACAAGAGTTCCTTGCTGTCTGCACCTGCTTGAAAGTTTCTTTGAAAACCCTTCGCAACAAGGCGCGCCTTTTTCGTTCCATCTGGCTTAGTGCTGAACACCCACCTTGTCTCTATTGGCTTCACATTTTTTGGTACGCTCTTATCCATTGCTTCTTGATATGTTTGAGGATCACTGTCTGCCATCAAACAATATGCCACATACAGTTCATAATTTTCTAAGTGTTTCAGTTTTTAAACCTTTCTCTTCAACTCCAGTTGTGGTTCTTCATTCTCCTCAAATCCTCTGAACACTCCACTCTCTGTCTCATCGTCTGATGTCATTTCCTGTCCGTTATTTCCTTTATGTTCTCCTTCTCCTACATTTTCTTCAACCAATTTAGACTCTGGTACAGGGCTATCTACTCTTTGTCTTTCTTCGTACAATATGTCGGTTTCATCAAAAGTCACGTCTCTTGAAACATACACTCTGTTTGTCAATGGGTCCCACACTCGATACCCATTCGGTGCATATCCTACCATTCTGGTCCGAATGGCTTTGGTGTCCAATTTGTCTGTTCTGGGTAACTTCATCATCCAGGCCTTTGATCCAAACTCCTTGAGTTTAGACAGTTCTCTTCTTCCCAAGTATGTGTCTGCTGGAACATTTCCTCTGACGGCAACTGTGGGCGACCAGTTCAGTTGATATGAAGCTGTCCGTATTGCCTCCCCCACAAGTGTTTTGGCAACCCGGTCTCTGCAAACATGGTCCTGACCTTGTCCATCAGTGTCCTGTTCATTCTCTCGCTTGTTCCGTTCATCTGAGGGGAATACGGCGCAGTGTATTCTAATGTTATACCTTGCTCTGCACAAAATGTCTTGAGCTTTCCAGATGAAAGCTCTCCTCCATTGTCACATCTCACTCTTGCGGTACAGTTAGTTCCAAACTGGGACTCCAGCTGTCGAATGTAGTTCATCAGATTATCTGCAGCCTCACTTTTCTTCCTAAGCAGATAAATGACACAAAATGTGAGAAATCATCCGTGATGGTCTGGTAGTACTGCTCACCATTAATGGCTTGTGTCGACATTGCCCCCCCCCCCCCCCACATCTGTGTGTAGCAATTCTTCTATTTGAGAGGTCCAAGGTGAGAGACTTCTTTGAAAGGGTTGCCTATTGGCCTTTCCCTGTCTACAGGCATCACATACCTCACTGGACACAAGTAATTCCAGTTGTGTCAATCCCTTACGGTTCAAGTGTCCAAGTCTCTAATGCCAAAGATCTTCCTTTGCTACTGAACACCAATTCTTTCCGTCCTGACACAGTAAAAACTCTGCAACATATAGCTTTCCTGATGTCTTGCACTCCATAATTACCCCATTTTTGTCCACAATTTCTGCTCTATTGGTCTTAAAAACTATTTCCTTTCCTGAACCTACAACCTTCTTAGCAGATAATAGATTTAAAGTGAGGTTAGGCACTATGAGTGCTTAAAGTCTTACGTTTAACCCATCTTTTTTGAGTCTTACAGTCCCTTTCTGATTTGCAACTAATTCTTCACCATTTGCTACTCTAATTGTTATAGGTATTGCCAAATCTTCAATATCTGTTATACCATTCATCAGATCAGTGGTAACCAGATGGTCTGTACACCCTGAGTCCAGGACAACTGCACCTCTTGTACCTTTCCTTCTTGACCTACGGACGTCAACAATCCTTTGTCTGCAGTTGCGATGAAACTAACCTCACTTTCATCAGTACAGGTGTAACTTACATTGTGTCCATAACGACTGTTTTTTTCTACCTTGCCCTCTCGTGCCTGTACTATACCGATTACTGAACCCTTCTCTACCTGAACGCTTAGGACAGTCTACAATTAAGTGCCGATGATCCCCACACCCATAACACCTTCTTGAAGGTTGGTTTCCTGCAATAAATGAGGCACTTTCCCTACTCTCTGAAACTGTTTGTATATGATTTTGTTTAAGTTCAGCATCCAGCAGTCGTGACTTGACAAAGTCCAGAATTAAGTAAGTATCTATCAGGGTTCTTACGGTCCTGGAAAGTCCTGGAACTTTGACCATGTCCTTAAAAGGCGTTTAAAAGTCCTTGATTTAATACAATCCTTGAAAAGTCCTTGAATTTTTGGGTTTACTTACCTAATATTCTAGCTATTTTCCTAACATTAAAATCCTTTCTCAGAAATATGAAACCATATTTTGCCTACACATTATATCTGTAATATAATTTAGCTGTTGATAACAGACGTTTTGCAGTGTCTGTGAAATTGATACACTTTCTGGCATACCACAGCATGTTAGATTACGCCTAGTGTTTTTTTATGTGATCGCGACAAGTAGTAATCTGCATCTGCTAGAGTTTAGTGGCAAAGTTTTTTTTTTATAGAGAAGTGGCGCAGTAAAGGAAACTAAAAAGAGTATTGAAAAGAAAAATTGGCCCATACAACATGCAGTATTTAAGAGAGTATTATAAAATAAATTATGTGTCGGGTGGGAGAGAAGCTAACGTGCAGTGCCTGCTGCAAAGCGGAATGTCTCCCATGTTTTTCAAGTCTAAGTTGCCCGACCACTTCCGAAGCGGTGTTTTGTACCAATGATCTTGTTAGGTGTGTAAATTGTGATCCGTAAAGAAGTGTATTGTTTTCTTTATATTGTAATCATGAAGGTCGTAGCAAGTGTATCGATTCTCGACTCATGATCGATAGTCGATACAGCCTCAGTTTTTTATTCGGTGCTAAAAAGGGTTCTGTGTAGTAACATGTAGCTGTCGTGGCAGACAATTACAGTTGATAATCCATTTACATCGCTTAGTTATTAATAACCCTCCCCAACAGATCTCGCACTGTACGTTGAGCAATTAGTGTCCGACAATATTTCACTATGCTTACTTATTTTTTATTTATTCAGTTACAGTATGTAATTCGTGATAATTTGAATACCTTGAATTGGAAATAAAATACTGTATTGTGTGCTAATACTTAAGCAGAAGCATAGCATCAGCCATATTTGTTTACATTACAACTGGTAACAGACTGAATTTTTTTGAATACACAATGTCTCTCTTTAAACAGTACTTATTTTGTGATTCAGTGTAATTTATTTTCTTGAAACTTTTTAATAAACATGGAGATTAAATATGAAGGTATTCATTTCTAATGAAATTGAAAATTTCTGGTTCATTTACCGTTGGTGAACTTCAGTTTTAGTGGGGGGGGGGGGGGGGGGGGGGGGGGAAAGCCGTAAAAGATATGTTGCAAATAAAACCTTTAACATTCTAATAAAAATTTGGCGTATCGAATGTAGATTACTGTGGTCCTTGAAATATTAGTAGAAAGTCCTTGAAAAGTCCTTGAATTTTAATTGTATGTTGCTGTAAGAACCATGATCTATTGTTTCCAGTACAGTTATGGTGTTTTCATAACACTCAGGTAGGGTTAGGAGCAAGTGGCACTTTGTCATCTTGTTCCATTTTTGAACCCATTGCCTCCAGGTCGTACACTAGGTTGTCAAATTTGTTGAAGTGTTCTTGCAGAGTCGTTGTGCACTTTAAGGTCAATAGTTTCTTCCGCACCAGTAACTTAGAAATTGCACTATTTCTCTCAAAGACGTTGCTCAGAGATTTGAGCATGTCCCTTGCCGACACTGCCTCCCACACATATTCTGTATGACGATCGGTAATACAGTTAATAATTATATTCCTAGCTTTCCTATCGTTCACCTTTCCTTGTTTCAGTTCTTCCCCCGCCAGTTGTTCCAGCTTTGTATCCCCATCCACGATTCCTCTAACCTCCTTTTCGTCGAGCAGCAACAGTACACGGAATTTCCAGTTCTTGAAATTAGTATCCATTAGTTGTGGATATTGTGTTGATGAACTCGTAGCCATTATTAATCTACGTTGACGCATGATCTTCTCCCGCAGTGTATTGCACTTGATTCTTATATCTTATTATCGTCTCTTACTTTGTCACACACATTTACTGTTTTCGTTGGCGCTAGCCTGGGCCCATAACCTGTTAGGATTATATTCAACCTGTTACTCTAGATGAAATAATACATTATATCAGATCACACATCATGCATATTTTTTATTCTCCAAACTGTATTTCTCCATAACTCCGCACCCACACTCTGCTCAGTGTTGCCAACTTTACTTCACATCAATAATAACTACCCTGTAACAACTCCTACAAACAATAGTATACATAACCTTCAGAAATCTCACGTTCTCTCTTGGTTATTAGTGTCATTCAAATTTTGCATTCTGCTCTTCCAAAAACAGCTTTGCCAAACTGCCCTGGATGACAACACATTATTTAATAGAAAGTCATTTAGCAAATAATATAGTTATCATTTTTGCTACAATTGTATGCCTGAAACAATCCACCTTGCTGTATATCTGAAGTTCGAATAAAGGATATTGTACTAAGCCCGCAGTTGCGGTTGCAAGTCCAAATATATAATCTTGTAAAAAGTGAATGAAACACTGAAAAATACAAAATACACATAAACAAAAATCAGTACTTATTAACTTATGTTTGCATCAATTTGCAGGTCAAAAGAAACAGCTTCCATGAAAGACAAAGTAGCCGTTGCAAAACATACACAGTATGTAAAATTCGAACACAAATCATAGTATATAGTAAATATTATATGCTGTATAAATGTTCATAAATATGCGTACATATATATTTCCACAAATGGAAATGAACAAACAAGATTATGATAATACTATCAGTCCCATGCATGGGTTCAAAAAGTGCAGGTCCCCTTCGACCACTACAGAAAAACGTCCGTACATCAGAATCCTCTAACCGGCAAAAATACCCAAGCAGTTACAATCAAATTTAATATTGCCGATAATTCAACGAAAAAGATATGAATTTTTTAAGACCAAAGTAAGTCAGCAATGTCTCGCCCACGTGCTCCATTTGATTCCTATTCAACTTCATATTTTATTATAGCAAGTGCAAAATAAACTGACAAATCCACACGGCCCTCATTATGTTGAAACATTACAAAAGCTAACAAGCAAAACGGTTACGTAACAAAAACCACAACCCTAACATGAAGCATACTTATTTCCAAAAAGAATTTTTAATAGACGGCTTCCAAAACATGAATTTAGAAAAGACACAGAAACGTTACAAACTAAAAACTACACATGACGGCAGCCGCCTTGCCATCATGGGGGAACAAGTTCCCAACCTAATTGACAATTAAATACTCTGGAGCTTGTGCACTTACATGCTGTTCACGATGGTTCTAATAGAAGAGTGAAAGCAAGGCCCACACATACACTCCGGTAAGCTTGGCCAGAGCTTAGCAATGCTCACGCGCAGGGAAGAAGAGAGAGGATAGCAAAGAGTTAGTAAAGAAAAGAATCACGCGAACTTAGCCACCATCGATGCTTACACTTGCCGACAAAGTTCCATAAATATTCTCACCGCGCCACCGTCGCTCGGGGAAAAAGACTGTGTAATATAATTAAAGATAAAGGTAACTTACACTAAGCAAGAAAATATGTTCTGCACTGTGCAGTGTGCGAGAACAATTATGGGCAAAATATTGAAAATGCACTTCCACAATAAATTATAATTAATGAAATTAAATGTTTTCAAAAACATCCAAAAATGCTAATATAGCTTGTTAAGCATGAAAAATATTACAAAAATTACTTTTTACACAGTACTAGTAGCGGATGACTAATATTGTAAGTCATTATGGTTTACATTTGTTTGTGAACTACCTCTTATTCTCCGACTTACATTTCCATTCAGCATTAAGGTTCCTATGTACCTGCACGTGAAATGCATTGCCGGCAGTTACAAGTAATCATATTTGGAAGAAACATCTCAACGCTCATTATGTTTGTACATCTATGAAAAGAAAATACATTTCAAACAAAGTTTCTGTAAGTTTAAAAATTAGGATTGCTTGTTGGAAACACGATTTTCGAGACTCTCAAAATGGCTAAATACAGCTTTTTTTAAACTGCTGTATCTAGGAAAATTCCAGCCTGATTCGAAAAACACAATAATATAACAAGCACTGGAATTTGAACCACAAGTATCGCAAATAAAATAATATGGTCATCGCTTAAAGTTCCATAGGAAAATGAATAATAGTAAAGCTCTGCACGCCAGTTGCTGGGTTTGCGTGTAGAGGCGATAATGCATTACATAGGCTGACCGACGTTACTCTTAACACTCCATCAGTTTGGTGCCTCACATACACCAACGCAGCCTACCTAGATAACCATAAAGTCACACTTGCTAGTTTTACAGTAATTTTAAACCAACATAGTTTTTAACTCAAAGAATCCCTACATTGTTTTGTCACAAATATGTGATCATTTATACCTAGTTTTTTGGTAGAAATAAACATTACAGTTTTTTATATTTTTGCACCCTGTGTATCACCAATATTTTTATTATGAAAATAGGCGAAAATCAAGCAAAATGATACACATTTGGCGAACAAATGGTGCAGTATTTTGGAAAATGCCTAAATAGAGTTGTGCGTTATATGACTGCTCTTAGTCACAAATTTTTTCACAGCATTTCGTTAAAAAGGTTTTGGTTTTTTGCACCAGTGTGAAAGAAGAAGTACATATCATGGCCTTAACAATGATAGTTAGGTACAGACAATTATAATTTCTGCTGCATACTGTGTACCTATCAGAGTCACCAATCCCCTAGAGTAGGCAGGTTGTTGTGACAGCTAGCTAGCCACATTCAGAAGTAGTTATGTGGTCCTGGAATAATGCTGGAATTTTTAAAATTTTATTCTTACAAAAGATTAACTACCTCATACTTGTTTGTGATAAATTGCACCTATTTATGACTGTGATGTTGGGACTTTTTCTGGAGAAGCACATGTACAAGGACGATTTTACCATTTTCTCCAAGTAACGTAAGTTTTCATTCTCTACCTTCTCTCTCATTATTTCTGAACCTTCTTGTCAATGCTATCCTGGTCTGTTTTCTTTGCTGCTTACTTTGCTTTCTCATGTGCTGGCTTGTTTCCCTGCTTTCTTGCTTCTTTCAGCTTTACGAAATGGCTCAGATTTATCGCAAGGCTTCTGCTGTAGTGTTTAGGTATTTCTTCCCCGTAGTTTATCGGATATAGAATATAATCATAACTAACTTAACTACCGAGACTTGAAAGAATAATGGAGAAGGTAAAAATTAAATACAATACAGTCTTAAACCTAAGTCTGTGGCATATAGCCTGTCGCTACATCAGACTGCATTCTTTCTTGGCCCAGATGCAGGCAGACAGCCTGGTGTGCACAGGTGTCACACAGTAGACTGTACATCTCTGAGAATAATGTTCCTCTCTTTGTACACAGACTGTATCTCAGAGGGCTCAGTTCATGTATAGCCATCTGCTACAGTACAGTATTATACTAGTCTCTAGTCTTATACAGTGGTCACAAGTCCTTGCAAGATGTGCATCTCTGCTGCACTGATTGTAATTGCTGCAGCCAGTAAGTGTCTAGTATGGTTACTACTTGGGACTGTGTATTTTTAATGTTCTCAACTGTCAATATCTACATTCCTTGACATCTTAATATATAAAATGAAGTGTCCTGACTCACTCACTCACTCATCAACGCATAGCCCAAACCGCTGGACCTAAAACCATGAAATTTTGAGAGAAGCTTCCCCTTGGCCCGTAGGCACCCACTAAGAATGAATTTTTCGAAATTCAACAATTAAAGGGGGTGAAAAGGGGTGAAATGTGTTTCCAGAGAACCCCTGATATCACATTAACCGGGAAAGCTATTATATTTTTTTAACTTCAAAATATTGCCCAAACAAATGCATATTTGTGAATTTTTCGATGTTGCTATATTCCAAAATTAAGGGGGTGAAAAGCCGTAAAATGTGTTTTTCATTCATCCGTGATTTCTCCTAAACTATTTTAGATAGTGAGGTGATTTTTTCTTTAAAATGATGCTTAAGTAAATATCTAAAGAAGTAATTTTAGAATTTTTAGAAATTCGTCCTTGAAAGCTCTTAAAAAAATATAACGTGTTTTTAATTAATCCCACTTATCTCCTAAACCAGTGAAAATATTGAAATGGTTTTTGCTTTAAAATAAATCTTCCGTAAATATAAAAAAATAATTTCAGGATTTTTTTGAAATTCATTCTTGAAAGCTGTTAAAAAAATGTTTTTAAATAATCATCTGTACCGCTTATATCCGTTGAGATATCAAGATTATTTTTTGATAAGAATGAAGCTTATGTAAATATCTATAAATCAAGTTCAAGATTTTATGAAATTTAAAAATTAAGGATGTGAAAAGCAGTAAAATGTTACAGTCTCCTGAAAAAAGAGAATGATCATGGAGAAATAATTAAACCGTTGTTTCTTTTTGCCAACCTACTCATAAATAAAACCTCTTTGCACTGTAGCCTGTACATACTAAAGAATTATCACGGCATGCCTTTAACATTCACTCAGGTATTGTATAAAGTTTGTGGTGTGGGAGGGGTGGGGTTACGGGTTGGTATTCCTTGCAAGACTTTGCGATGGGAATTACTATGTCATCATACGAGCATAATGCTCGCGCTCTTTATACTGAGCTAAGACAATTTATAGTTCACTGTTATTGAGTATGCTAGCTGTTAAATACCTTCATCACTCATTTTGTCCAGAGTTACTGTTTAAGTTACATAATGTCATGCGGGCAAAGAGCATCCGGGCAGCTATTTAATAGAGAAATAAAAATGAATTTAAAACAAAAATGTTCTGCAATTAAAGTACGTTCAGTGAAGTGGACTGGTTAAAGCTGTAATTAAAAGTTAGTTACTCTTTTCTATAGTACACGCGGGCGAAGCCGCAAAAGGACAATGAGTTGTTTTATAAAAGTAATATTCTTGTTTCTACCATCCTTACCACATTGTCAGTCTTGCTTGTTAATATAGAAACAGTTTATATGTGACCTGATTGTTGACGCCCACAGACTACATTACTATGCAACAAAAGAGGTCTTTTGTTAAGTTTGAAAACTGAAAAATGAAATATGTTTAATAGATTTGAGGGAGTTTATGGGACTTTGATAAACTATGCTTCTTAAATAAATGTTGTTTGCAAAACTTGGGAGAATATACTCATAGCTACTAAAGTGTTTTAATTTGTTAGATATTAGGATTGGTCAGTCGTTAGGTACACATATTACATTTTCGAAGATAGGGATGTACGTACATCTTTAATTTGAAAGGCCAATGCACCTAATTTGAAAATAGACTGTGGATAACACCCTAATGTTAAAAAATAACTGAAGTATTTATACTATATTTAATGAACAAATCACTTTGTACATGTAGAAGTTATGGTATTCTTTCTTCAAGAAAGCAAACAAAAAATATCTGTGTGACTCTTAACATATATCCTTACTAGAGCATTAGCATTTTATCAACGTCAGAGATCAGTTCCAGTCCAAAGTACACTGTAATATGTTTTTACAGATGAGAAATAATTTGTGTTGAAATGTATTAGATGAGAAATAATTTAGTGTAAAAATATATTGAATTAAAATCTATGTATAATTTTAGGAAATAGAGTAGAATTATTTGAAAATCATCTTTACTATATTAACAACATGTATAGGAACAGCATTACTTCAATTTAAGAGGTGGCAGTTCAAACCATAGTCTATGATTACATACAATTTTTGTTTTATTGATGCTGTATGGCCTAATGTGTGCGTTAATTTAGTTGAGCTTATGCACAGTGGTATTAAGTTCCACTCAGCATATACCACAGTGAGCCAGGAGGCATACATAGTGGTGATATCTTGCAACCTGCGTATTCTTACAATATCTTCTCCCTTTTTGCTGGCCGAAAGGATGCTAGACACACAGCAAAAACACAGTTTCCACTTTAAAGGTTTCATTGCCCATACGTAGGTATACCTACTTCAATGTCACACTCAACCTGCATGGACGTTATGAGAAAACACTTGTTTGACTGACACTTCTTAGTAGATAAAACGTAAGTATAAATATTTGACATGTCTAGGCAGCACATTGGATGATAACAAACAATGAAACAAGGCATCGCGGACTTTGTGGACCAAAATCCTAGCTAAACAGTGAGGTTGCATGGCCAAAGAACCTATTTACATAGCACCCACGGAATTAAAAAGACGTAAGATATTCCAGATTATTTACTATACAGAATGCCTAATTGGTAAGAGCAAAGTTTGAGACCCTCCTAAGAATAAACGACGTGGCTGCTTTTGGTGAACTGGGTGTAAGTGAGCCTGTTCATGATGGTGCTCGCCGAATCGGCTGCCACGGGCACTGCGTGGCACTGTTTAGTTAAATAAAACAACTTATATAACAGAACTCCAACACGCTGATTAGGCCTAAGACTTTGAACATACACAGACAAGAGGTTACATTTACTGTACTTACAGACGTGCATAATTATTTATGTAAACATAACCACGTGTTAAAGAGTATTTCCTAGCCTGTGGGTTGTTACCCTGCATATGTTCACATTTACCATTGTGCAGGCTACCTAGAAAAGGAACAAGACTTTTAACTCTTTTGCAAACTTAGTAATCAAATTTAATTCATGAATTTGTCACAGCCAGAATATTTATTAAATACGTTAGTCTATTGTTTGTGATGCTGTTTAAAAAAAAAGGATGTGAGCGTAATGGAGTTAATTGTGTTTGTTTGCTGGCTACACAGTGGGATACTTACCCAGCTTATCACTTTCTCTTTCTTCTATACTTTGTGGCATTCATTGCACCACACTGCACTACACTGTACACTTTAAAGACGTGGTGGAAATGTTGAGTGGTTCCTCATAGTTCGTGGACACGCATGTCAGTATTGGGTTTGAAGTCTTTGGAGGTGCAAAGTCAACATTGTAATGCCTTTTAGATGACTCTTATATTTAATTTCCTCAATTGAACGAGTTTAGAAAGAATTCCATCATAGAACTTTGTAATGCCAGCTTGTCCTTAATGCTTTATTGTATAAGAAACTTAACATGATACAACCATCCCTCATGAAGATGGCCCCAGGATGGTAATACATGTTAATACATACACATACCCCTCCCTCTGCCCCCTTCTGGTGGAACCATACCCTGGGTACAGATGTCAGAGCACACGTGTTGTTGTGTTAGGAACAGTGTCACATCACATCCACACTGCACAACTGCACTTCCATAATGCACAGAGCTGTTTGAACATATTTGCATCAACATGGACCGTATTGTGTTGATTAGTTGCGGCATGATACACAGCATGGTGTCACACCAGAGCTGCTTGAATTGCAGTGTGGAACAGTTTGATCTGCAGTGACTAAGTCCACTCTCACGTGTAATATCTTAATCAGTTGAATAGTTTAAGTATCAGGGGCAAATGCTGGTCCAAATATAAGGCTTTATTTTTTTTTTAATGATTCATGAATTTTGTCAACCTTTTATAACAAATTAAAAATTTATAATACAATTTGTAGAATGTGGTAGAGCAGTCGTAAAACACTAGCCTTGCATTTGGGAGGCTCTGGGTTAAATTCCCAGCTCTGGCCATCCTGATTTTGGTTTTCCAGTGTTTTCCAAAATCGCTCCAGTTGAATGTTGGGATGGTTCCTTCAACAGTCCCTGTCCGATTCCTAACTCTTTTCTCCGTGTACCTCTATCAAGGCCTTGTTCTGTCCGAGGGCACGTTAAACTATTAAATATAAAAAAATTACTTTCAAATATACTTTCAAAACAATATAAGGTCCAAAGTCGCGAGCAACAACTCAATGATAATGAGAGGGAGTTTCCGGGACATAGAAAGGGCTTGAGGCCAAAACTGCATGGGTAAACGGAAATAAAGTTATGGTAGCCGGCACGAGTGTGACATTCGACAAGGAATCGCAATGAAAGAAAGTAAAGGATGGCTCAGAAAACAGGGTGGGAAGGTCCACTAATTGTGGACGTATGGGTCACTGGGTATTTGAATGTCAAAGGGAGATGATAGATAAGGCGGAACGGAAATGTTTTTTATGTAATAAAGCAGGTCACATCAGACGGGAGTGTCTGGGAAACGAGCGAGGGCACTGGACGGGCGCAGACTCGTAGCCCCGATATGCTGAAATTCGCACCCATCATATGGCGTTAAGGATGCTAATATGGTAAGAGTAAATTGGTATGGGGTCGAAAACTTAGCTTTGGTGGATTCGGGGGCATCTAGGAGCCTTATCAGTCGGCAATGGTGGGAGTGTATTTGCTGTAGAAATCATAAATTACGACACTCGTTGAATAAAGAGGTGCACCCCGATTTAATGCTTGCCACTGGTTCACGAGTCATTGGAGATAGGGTGGCGAAGCTACACTGTAAAATAGAGGGTTTTTCCTGGAATTATGAGTTCGTAATAATTAAAGGATTGAGCGTCGATGCTGTGTTGGGTTTAGATTTTTTGGGCCATGTGCAGGTCCGAGTGGATTTCGGAAAGGGAATACTGTAACGTGTTTTAATTTTAACCAGAAGGCACAAATGAAGTTGATTAAAGGTATTCCTCAAGCTCACTGTGGGGTTATGAATCCAAAAGGGGAAAAGGAAAGGGATGTGGATGTGATTACAGATATGATAGGAAAGTGTGACATTGTACCGTATAAGTTCTATTTGATGGACAGCACTCCATTTAGGAGCAAACCTTTTCAATGTTCGCCGGTAAAATTTCGACATTACCGTGAAAATATTGATAAATTGTTGAAGGCCGGGGTAATATATCCTTCGATATCAGAGTTTTCGTCGCCTGGGTTCTTGGTTATTAAGCCGGGGGGGACAGGATTTTCGCCTGGTGGTTAATCATGCCAAATTGAATGACAGAGTACCGCTCTATCCGTTCCCGCTGCCCACGGGAGAAGTGGCTTTGCAACACTTCAGGAAGGCAAAATATTTCACTACCTTACATTTAAATAGTAGGTTTTACCAGATAAGAATTCACCCAGACTGTCAGAAATATACTGCGTTCAGTACACCTTGGGCGCTACATGAATTTACAAGACTCCCCATGGGTACTAACTTCGGCAGCCAAGCCTTGAGCAGTCTTGGACCAAGTGCTATCTGAGTACAGGTATAATTTTGTTTTTCACAATGTTGACTACGTGATTATGTATAGCAAAATATAGGAGGATCATCTGACTCATGTGAGAAATGTACTCAGAAAATAAAGGAGTTGGGCTTAATGATAAATCCAAAAAAAGTCACAGTAGGTATAGAGTCAGTGTGTTTTTTTGGTTATGTAATTGGGGGTGGAAAGTTGATGAGGGTCAACGTGGAAAAGATTAAACCTATTGTCGATTTCCCTCGCTCAAAAATAGTGAAGGGCGTTCAGAAATTTCTGTGGTTGGTTGGGTATTATGCACGTTTTATACCGGGATTGTCGGAAAAATCGGAGACCTTAAATAAATTAAAGAGGAAAGGGGTTGCGTTCATGTGGGGCGCAGACCAAGAGAGAGCATTTAAGACCCTAAAACTTAGCTTGTGTCGAGAACCTGTTTTGAGATTACCTAATTTCGAGAAGCAGTTTAGCCTACATGTCGATGCTTCATCTGAGGCCCTAGGTGCTGTTTTAAGTCAGGAAGATGAGGAGGGACAAAGGGGGCAACCTATATCTTATGCGAGTAGAACTCTTAGCAACTTCGAGCAAACGTTAAGCGCGTACGAAAAAGAATGCTTGGCGTGCTTATTCGGAATGGAACATTCCCAGAGTTTTCTGGACGGTACAGAATTCAAATTATACATAGATAACCAGGTGCTATCGTCGGTCTTAGGACATCCACATCAGTTGGGTAAATTGGGTAGATGGGTCTTGCGTTTGAACAGGTTCAGATTTAAGATTCACCACATGAGCGGGAGGGCTAATCCTGTGGCTGACGTGCTCTCGCGGATGTTCGATGAAAGTCATTTCGAGCCCATACGAGAATGCGAATTGGGAATAATCGGATCACTGTTATTGTGTCCAGAGTAATTTATATCTATAGTAGACCACAGAAACAGGATGATGAGTGTAATGCTATCTGCGCAGGTATTGAATTGGGTACAGTTACTGCTTTTAGGAAAGAGAATAACATATTGTACTATCAACCTTCAGGTGGCAGGCGTAAGAGAGCGGTGCCCTGAAATTGGTGCATAATATGATTATGTGTTACTACCACAACCAACCGGGAGGTGGCCGTTGTGGGATATTGAAAACTAAAGAAAAAATCAAAAGGTACTTTTATTGGGAGGAAATGAATGGTATGATTAAAAGATAAGTGTAATGTTGTCATAGGTGTCAAAAATTTAAAGCCCCCAGAAATACTAGGGTGGGATTGTATGCAGTAGAGGTTCTGTCTGCCCTGTGGGCAAAGGTCCATATAGAGATCTTTGGTTCATTGGTGAGATCAAAAAAAAGGATATGTAGTCGTTTTGGTGGTGCTGGATATTTTTTCAGAATTTGTTTTTTGTTGCCAGTTAAGAATATGAAAGCTAGGACCCTTAGTAATGTTTTAGAGAATAACATCTGGAAAATTTTCAGGCACCGGCAGAGATGGTCAGTGACAACGCAACCAGTTTTACAGGGAAGGAGTTTAGGCAAATGGGTATTTCCTGGGGAATAAGGCACTCCTTCAGTAGCCCTCACCACCACCAAGGGAACCAAGTGGAAAGAGTTAACCGCAAACTGAAGGCAAGTCTCGGTATTTTCAGTAATCCAGTACATAGTGAGTGGGTTGTTCTATTGCAGATAATCAATTTAGGTATAAATTATGCATATCATGAGGTTACTGGGGAAAACCCAACCTTCGTATTTACGGGGCAAAGGTTAATACATTCATTGTTAAATGTATGGGGAGTCCCATCGGTGGACTCGACGCTGACGCAGGAGCAAAGAAAAGGGGTGCTACGTCGCGTCAAGGAACGCCTAGAGGAAGCCCAATGTGCGGGGGCCGTGAGATATAATAAAGGCAGGGTGGGAGACAGAGTGCTATGTCGAACCTTTCGTCTCTCTGACTTGGCGCATAAAGTCTCAACCAATTTATCCCCTCGTTTTGAAGGCCCGTACCTGGTCGACAAAAAGCTTGGTGCCTCCACGTGGAGCTCGAGGAAAGAGGAGGACCCGTTGAGTTTTTAGGAAAGCTCACGTGTCTCACCCTAGTTAACCTGATGTGACTGTGAATGCCTAGGATTAGCGTACTAGACGTATTCAATGGCAGTGGAGTTCAAAATTGTTTCCTCTTCCTCTCCTGGGGGGGAGTTGTTAGGGCGGGGGATTTGAGCAGGTGGTCGCTGTTTTCAAAGTATTTTGGGTCATTGTGTTGGTTGTTTTTTTAGTTTGTTTTGTTTGGCTGATTTGGATTATGAGTATATTTTTCTTTGGAGTACTTATAGTTGGATCCTTAGGGAAATTTGAACCTCCTGTTCTTGATGATGGGTAAAATTTGTCAGCGATTCCTTCAGGTTGGTTTATGAAGGTGGTATACTTGAGTAATCCGGGACTTCTTGGCTGCTCCATTTGCCTGCTCCACCCCTCTAACGGCCGTGGAGGGGCGAACTTGGTGGGGGGGAGCTCCCGAGGTCTCGGCAATGGAAGGGGTGTGAGGGGTAGGATTGACGTCGACAAGAGAAGTGGCGCTGACGAGCGCTCAGTGTGGTATAGCAGCCCAAGTAAGGCAGTAGCAGAAGTGAAGGTGGAGGCCGATGTGTAGTCGGGGGTCAGGATATCTGGTTACTGTGTGGGGAGCATGCTTAGGCATGTTCTTTTGGAGGTAACTTCTCTTAGCTGTGTGAAGGTTCGGAAGAGAAGAAAAGCCACGGTCAGGGCAGGACAACCTTATGGGATTTACTGTTGCGCTTTTTGAAGAGATCGAGCACGTAGTTCCGTCCCTATACGCTTTGGAGCGCTAGTGGAGGACGATCCTAGCACCGCCAAGCGGCTGCGGCCATAACTTGTTCAGACTTTGTACCAACCCCTCCCCCTTCCCTCTTCCTGACAAAAACTGTTTGGTTTGATCAGTCTGCCATTCAGGTAGAGACCAGAGTGAGAGGGAAAGAGAGAAAAAGGGATGATTTTGTGGGTGGGGGACCAGCATTGCTCGGTGAGCAGAGTCTTCACCGAGGAGACTGGACGTGGCTAGGGCTGTCTAATGCCGCGCCAGGTCCCAAATTATTTATCATATGTTATTTAATTTCGTCAACACCAATAATTTAA
>PNEQ01115879.1:0-26927 GCA_003012365.1 Medauroidea extradentata
CAGCAGCAAGGCCAGGAGTAGTTGAGGCAAGTCCTTTTATTGGCGGCCTTGTTACGTACACCTTTCCTTTGGCTCAGCCCATTCTAAATAAACATTTCTCCATGATTATTCCAAAAGCATACCCTGCAGGAAAGGTGCCAATTAATCGTCTAAAGTTGCAGGACATCCAGAAAGTTGTGAAATATGTTGTGGGTGACACAGAAACGCTTTCATTTTATGAAGAACTGTTATCATGGCCAACAACCGTAGAAGTGGAAGACGAATGACTGTAACACTTTCCAAAAATGTTTGTTTAATGTTATTGAATTTAATAATAATGAATGACTGTGATATTATATTTAATGTATGTGTTGTTTTTGTAATATGCAATCATTTACATAATATTTTCAGCATTCAGTGTTAAAAGGAACAAACTCCAAAGACTTAAGGAATTTATATAATAGAAACTAAGTGTAATCTGAGACACGACAACAATTTAATAAGTTTGTAAATGATATAATTTGATATAAAAAAAATATTCACATCATAACTCTAGAACTTTTTGTTTAAAACAGTTTAAATTGATTTCCCACAATTGTGATTTTTGGACTTAGTGCGCTTTTACAATGACCGATTCAATTTGTTTTGGAACCCTGAACTCATTGCAAATACCAGAACAAAATAAATTTTCGTTTATGTCATGGTAACCCGTAGTTACCGTCCATTTCACAAGCACCACACTGAAATGTTTGTTTACTACACACGAGCGTGCCTGACTCGAGCGGCGAAGAGGGAGGAAAGATAAAGAAGTGAGAGGAGGCCTGCTGCGTTGCATCTTCATTCGCGCATCGCGCACCTCGTTAGCAACATTTAACCCACAAGGAACTTGCCAGATATTTATGGTGGTATTATTAAAGGCTACGTAGCGATGGACAAATACGTTGTAAAGTTTAGTACTATTCTAAAATATGTGATGGATTTAAATCAAACAGACATAATTTTTGTATGCCTTTAGCCAAAAAATAATTTAACTAAAATTATTTTTTTAAAATTCTCTCCGAGTTATCCGAAGTCGGGGACATCGAAGTTCAAGTTATCGAGAGTTCACTGTACTTCAATAATCTAGCATACACACACTGCCGCATTAGTAAAAAACTATGGAAAGATTTAAGATACTTAAATATTACAGAGTCAGTTGACAGTAACATCCCAGATACCTTAAAAAAAGCCCAATGAAATAAACAACTACTTTACTTCGTCTAGCAACATAACAAAATGTACGCCATTCCCCAGCAATAGAAACTGTGTTAATGATAACAAGATCTCTACGGAATTAAATTTTGTCAAAGTCTACAAGTCTGACGTATATAAATATATAAATACTATAAAAACTTCAGCCAATGAGTAGACAACATTGATATCCACATGATTGAACTGTGTACTCCATACGTGATTCCCGTGATAACCCACACAATTAATAACTACCTCCAATTTCATACATTTACAACCATTTGAAAGAATTAAAAAATTATTCCAATTAAATAAAATATAATCCTACAGAGCTTAAAGATCTGCAGCCTATAAGCATCTTACCGGTGATGTCCAAGATTTTAGAAAAAGTAGTTTACACTGAACTATCCTCCTATATTAATGATTATAGTTTTCTGTACACTAGACAATCTGGATTCTCCAGTAGCATCTTTCTTCAAACATGTAACCTGCTTCCAATATGTCGACGATACCCGGATGATTCTATCGTGCCGCATAGAAGAAATTAATGGCTGCATTACAAAGATTAACCCTTAATATCCTAGGTACGGTCTCTCAGACCGCTTCACGTTGTTGCAATTGTCTTATCTTCCATCCCATAGCTCGGTTAGCCCGCCCCTCTCGTCTACTTTCCTTCCATACTATCCTCTTTCACGACCTTGATCAGTTACACAGCAGCTGTCTTGTAGGTTGTATTACAGTGTGTTAAACTTTTGAAGCAGTCTATGGGACCACACAATGGGGTAAACTTATGAATCGTGACTGCGAAGTGTGCGAAAAAATTTGTGCCGATGATCCAAACTTCAAAGCAGTAACAAGTTAGTGGTTACAAAAAGTGGATAAAGAGAACTGTAGTAATGCTGATGACTGTAATGATGACGACGATGTTATTGACAGTGATAATTTCATACCAGAAGTGGAAGAAGTACATAACAGCAAAAACAATACAAGTGACAGCGAGGTTTCATTATCAAATAAAGAAACAGAACACACAGCTTAGAATAATTTACTACTGTAAAAACCTGTACCAATAGGCAGCAAACCCATTAGCATCCTGAAGCAGAACACAGAAGCACAACATCATAACACAGCTCCCCGGCTTTCATCCTTCGGCGCGTGTCAGGGTTGAAGCAGATGCCCAGTCAGGGTGTCCACTGATATTCAGTTTTAAAATACCCTTACTTTTCCCTGCTTTCCAGGTAATATCTGTTAATTTTCCCTGACCTATTATCGGCAAAATTGGAACTTTTTAAGGCCTGCATCGGCCAAATGGCTACTGTGATCGCTTCACAATAACCGGTCACTCCTGTATTTTGCTTGTGAAAACAGTGCTGGGACTTTGGGGGGATTTCTCAAGGATTTTTCTTATCTTAAACCTGGTTAATCCTAATCTTAGTCCTGGTTATACCCAACTTCCTTCACCCTCATCGGTGCTCAAGACCCAAAATGTTACAAGCTGCCCTACCTTCTTGGCTGAATTAGTATCTTTGATTCCATAATTTTACATCAACACAGCACATTTGAAATAAATAGTTTTAATGGAACAACATTAAAAGAATTAGATACATGCATTTGAATCACAGACTACATACTAAGTGACTGAATATGTTGAATAAAATAAGAAAAACAATTTTATATAAAAAAAATTAAATCAGGTTTCCCAGCAGTGAATGTAACCAGAAGCGCTTGCAAATTGATTTGCTACGATAACTAAATCATAATAATTTAATTATTCAATACTACAAAAATATTTATTCTGGGCTGTTTTGTATAATTTTTCCCTGACCCAAATGAAAATTCCCTGATATTTCCCTGTAAGATGAAATTCCCTGACTTTTCCCCGTTTTCCAGGTTTTCCCTGTCGGTGGACACCCTGCCAGTGTAGCGTGCTGCTACCTCAGTGTTTGAATCGTGTTTTGTTTATGTTAATGTATATTTGTTTATTTTGAAAAAGCCACTATTTTAGCATATTTTGAAGTTAAAATATTTAATGTTTACTAATTTCAACGTTAGCCTAACCATATTGAATTTAAAGGGAAGTGTTGTGATTTATGGTTAGATTCTGATTCTGCCAGATATTTAAATGATTTTTAATATGTTTAAAATATTATGGTTCAAGATAATTTCATTTAAAAGGAAAGCTTTTCTCCATGTATTACCCTTTTTGAGATGTGCGATGTTAGAGCCGAATGCGGAAAACATAAATTTGAATTGAATTTAAACATATTTAAGTCCTGTGATTTGCAGAGGTCGAATAATAATGACTATCGCGTCGTATTTTTCCAACAAAGAGAGAAGACTTCTTCGTCTCGCTAGAAAAGACGCCAGCAAAAGTGCTTGGTCCGTCTTTAGGGCTTAATTTTTAATAATTAAAGGATGAGTGTCGTTTTAAGTCCAGGTCACGATGTCGCGAGGTCGACGCCGAATGAGAAGAGGACCACTGAAGAGGGCCTTGGACATAGACTTACGCGAGATTTAGCTAACCTAGTTTTGACACTCACAACCTCGTTAGTGTGCTGAATTTGGAACTGTAGCAGTGCACAAATTTAAGGGACGTGCCCTTTTTCAGGGAAGACGTCAAACTGAAGGAGAAACTATACCATGAGAAACCACACTGCGCTCAATTTTATCAAGGAAACATCACATCGTTGGCACTATGTCTACAAGACGTCAGCTAAGTTCAAGGCTTAAGTTGCTTAGTAACTATAGGGCATTTGGGACGCCATTTTATCGAGCTGTGAAATGCGTGACAGAGCTATAAACAAAAACAAGCTGCAAAATGTTTAATTATACTCATTTGTCTGAGAGATAGAATTCTTATGTTTTCTCCACAAATTTGCAAAATAATATTTACATTTTTTTTACTAGAAATTGAACTCTATTTAAGTTTGAAATTTAGACTGAATTTTAAAATCAATTTCCTAGTAATGCATAAAAGAAAGGCTGAGATTTGAAAAGGACATTTCATTTTTTTTATTTAATTTTGGCAGCAACCTAAATAAATTGACTAGTTTTGATCTGCTAAAAATAGTAAAGATTTTATTTTAGTGGCTATTTAAAGAGTAATTGTGATAATTTATTCCTGAAATAATAACTTTTGAAAGTAAATAAAAAAAAATTAATTTCATCAGTTCCTTTCACTGCACTTTCTTTGTTCTTGTTTTGGTTATCATTATTATTATTTTTTTTAATCTTGAGATGTGTTTTGTTTTAATGAACTTTCTGTGTGGTATGTGGGAACTCTGAGCTAGCCTAGTAAAATATTTGACCCACTCCTCAATTTTGATATATGTCAAAACGGTAGGTCTTATCATCAAAAACACCACACCAGACAGTGTGGAACTTGATAATAAGTGATGAAATATTATTATGTATAGTTTTAAAATGGACTGTGATGTGATATTATTATAACAACACATATGTAACAGAAAGAAAATATGTGGAAGTGCAATAGCAATGAAATAAGAAAAATACTGACTTTTAAAATTTTAATACAAGTAAAGGTAAAATATTAAATTGAACAATCTGGTTTACACAAATTATGCATTTAAAGCAGCTAGACAATTGGTTACATAATTGGGTCATTCAAATGGAGTTTCACAAATATTCATACGCCTCAAATTCGCAAATATTTTAACGTTAAAATAAATACTGAAATGTACGTCACGTTATTGGACTCCATCCACAATTCGATAACTTCAAAAATACATGCTTTGCAAATGGGGTATAATCCCCAAAAAACAACAGTCTTAACAAAGTTAAACACACCAGCATGAGAACATCCAATGCACGGTAAAGTCGGCCCGGAGCATGCTGGCGTTTAGAAGTTCAAAAATTAAAGGATGAAAACTACTAGTACATTATAAGAAAAAAACATTAAATTCCAGACGTACATTTTCACAAAGACGGTGCCTAAAGGGAATTTTGAAATCAATTACTACATTTAAGTAAAACAGTTACCAGTGACGGTTGCTGTCTCCACACATCACACAAGGTTTAAGACCCCAAAGGACTAAAACTGGAGCACACTTACATTGGCGTCTAGCGAACTGCTTCAAGTGAGAGCAGAAAACCAAGTAGGAACCTCTACAGCACACACACCCGATCACTTGGCCAAAGCTAGCGGCTGCGCATGTGCGAGGAGGAGGGGATAAAGGATGGGGGACAAGAGAACACACTCAACTATAATCAAGGAGATAGGAAAAATTGAGCACTGGGCTACACTAAAAATCAGAATAGTTCATGAAAAGCGCCACTGGCGTTGCCTATACAGCACGAAGGAGGCACTCCGGTGCAGGACAAATCTGAAACTTGCCAGAGAGACAAAATCAAGAAAATGTGAATGTGAAAGATTTTTCAGACCTTGATGTGATACAGCTGAGAGCATTTATTGGTCTGTTATTTTATTCAGCAGCTTTCAAATATAACAATGAGTCTACTAGAGATATATTTGCTACTGATGGCAATGGCAGGGGTATTTTTAGGTATGTCACGAGTTGGCATCAGTTTGAGATTTTGCTATAAAACTTGAGTTTTGATAACCCAGACGAAAGAAATAAGAGTAAAAAACTTCGGCTGGATGCCCTGATACAAGAAATTTTCGACTTATTTGTGACAAACTGTCAACTTCTACATAGTCTTGGATCTTGTGCTTGTGTGGACTATGTGAAGTGTTCAGCCACTCCCACCTTGCTTAAATTTATTTAAAACATTATTTAAAATTAAATTTAAATCTTTAATAACAAGTTGTATGCCCTATTCAGTACTGGTTCATCAGGTGTTCGGGATGATACAACATGATTCAATTACTTAGTAATTGTGGACATGAGAAATTTAAATTCATCCTTTAAAATTTAAATATAAAATAGTCGGGAATCTTAAAGTAGAGTTGTTTGTTTAATTTCCTGGCTTGTTTGGTTTCAAACTGACCACAGTGAAATTTTAACTATTATTGTTAATATAACAGTTTCTTTTATTTTTCCTAATTTTTGAGTTTCGGCAATTTTAGTATCTTATTAAATTTTTCTTAGTGAAGGGAAAAACTTTTTGTGTTGCAAGCTTCTCCAGGTCGTAGGATTTCTGGCACGGATGTTGTGGCTGATCACTTGCTTCGTAGAATTTCTTCATGACGTAGGTTGTTGACACATGTTGGTCAGCTGTCGCAGTGGGTTGCTTAGGGTACTGGGCCATGAAAGCAGTTTCGCTATTGCGCACATTTTGTCCCCAACTAATGTATATTATATATTATGCGTAATATTATTAGTTCCGGTTAGTTGGGATCGTGTTGTATCGCTCCGCTGAGGTGTGCTTTTTGCTACCATGTCCTTTGCCGTGGTTAATCAGTTGTGCAGTGGTTGTCGAGCGGCGAGAATGTCGGTTGGGCGCGACCACCGCGACGAGCTGGCGAGAGAAAATTCGGGTATGAGATAAGAGAGAAGGAGTATAGTTTTCAGTCACATGAATGGGCAAGAAAATGTTACCAGTTATTAAGACAAGAATTGTTTCTATTTTTATTTTGGCGATTCAGCAAGCATTCTAAATTTCGGGAGTCGGTACATACAAAAAAAAAATCCGACATGATGGTAGCATAAACTTGACTGAATTACAGCTGTCAGAATATCTGAATTGAAGTTTGGATCTTTTCTTTACGCTAGCAATGAGAGTCTATGTATTGTCTGCGACAGAAACGAGCAGCCCTGGAAGTTAGGCGGTGACCCGATTCTTTAAAATTATAAGACAGTGTTGATGTTCACGCGCATGACTACTTCTCTGTCTAGGTATTAATAAATGACTGTTACTTAAACCAGTTTCCCCAGGAATTCTCAAACTTCAGTCCAGCTCCATCCCTCCCATGTCAGGGCCGCTCGTTTCTGTCACGCACAGTACGTTCAGTGTTGAAATTATGGAATTGCTTTACCAAGAAATAAATTTAGTATGAGTCAAACTATTGTCTTTAAATAAACCTGACCTGAGATTGAAACCATAACCTCAAACTTACCGCCTACGTGCCGTCGACGAGTTATTAAACAACAGCACCAGTAAGCAACAACAAGCAAGTGGGAAGACAGCCCTGCTACAACGGGATGTTAGTAAGTCTCAGGGGGTGATGCAAATTCAAAGTTTACATGCCTAATAAACCTTGCTAGTATGAACTTAAGATCATGTGCATTGTAGATTCAGGGATACATTACTTTTACAATGGATATTTGTATGTTGGTAAAAACTCAGAAGGTGCAACCCTCCCTCCAGAAGACCAGCAGTTACCTAAGCCGATACAAGCTGTTTTGCGTTTGTCACTCCCAATTTAGGAACCAACATATACTGGGGCTTCTGGAGCCCTTGCAGTACCCACGGATGGACTCGAGGTCTAGCCATCTGTATGTATAATGGTGACGGACCTATGCGTGCGTGTGAGCGGAGGACTTAAGTGACATCAGCCCTGCAATGTGCCTGCCTTCGGCCTTCTTTGGGTGTCGTCGGGCATGCTCGGGTCCTCCTCTCCCATCATTCAGCCCCTCTCCTACTTTCCCTTCCCGTTCCCCTCCAGTGGCCAGCTGTGGCCGGTATTGCTTTGACTCTGTTTCGCCACTTCACTTCTGTTTGCCGGCCATTGCATAAAGCTTTCTTGCTCCAGCTCTCTCGGTTTACCGTCTACCAGCGTGCGTCTATTCATTTATAGGTAAGTGTTTGATCCTCTTTATGGTTTTGTTGGGGCACTCAGTGTTTCAACTTATAGAATTTCGGTAAGCTGCTCGATGTTGCCTCGATTAGTTTAATTAATGTGTTTCGGGTCGGTTTGATGGAATTTCGGGAGAGCTTAAGCCTAAAATCAACCACTTTGGCTGTGATTAAACTTGCCTGCTACCAGTAAGCTAATCATATTTGTAATGATTGTATGTGCCTGCATTATTTTGTTTTGCTTCGAGCTGTGCTCCTTTGTTTTTGTAAGCATTCTCAATAATCATGCATGTTAGCTCTAGAGTTTGTTGGTGCTTATTTCGTGACCCAGTAGTTAGCTTGGAATTCAATCCCATTCTTGTGTACCTTGTGTTGAGGTAAAAGGCACAAACAGAAACATCACTGGCGAAAACTGGTTCACTTCAACTGAAGTAGTGAGCATATTACGCAGCAAAGGGCTTATATACATAGGCACAGTTAGAAAAAAACAAACGAGAAGTTCCAAAGGAATTTTTGCCTGCTGTAATGGTACAAGTCTGCATGATTTTTTAAACCTGACCAATATGTACACTGGTTTGGGTTCCTCGGCATCACATGCAGTAGAGCAAGTTCTCTATCAGCGTTTCAAATAATTGACTATTGTGGGCTTTGTGAAGTTGTGGATGAATAACCAACGCAAAACTGTCTTAATATTATATTTTGACTCCGTAACAGTAATTTACAAATCGTGTTTGAATGATATGAGATAAACTGCCATACACTTAACAAAAAGAAATGATCCTGTATGAATATAGGTTCACAGAAAACGTAAAAAAAATTGATCATCATACAGACAGTATCACAAACAAAGAAATCGTATCCGAAATAAATCTGTGTAAGAACCTAGGTATAACATTTGAAAAATCTCTACAGTGGAATAAAAATATATCACCCACTATTCAGTCCGCTTACTGCCGTTTGAAGTACAGTGAACCCTCGATAACTTGGACTAAAAGGGGGGAAAAGCTGTCCGAGTTACGATTTGTCCGTGTTATCGAGGGGCGTCCGGGGAGGTGGGGTAATCTGTCAATCACAAGAAACGTTAGGAAACCAGTACGCTATCATTTCTACAAGCAAAAGAAGCGGCAATACGTACTGCTTTGTACGTATCAATTTACAGGAGGGGGTAGTGGGGAAATTATCACTGTAACGGGAGAACTATAAAAGAAAGAATGTCAAACAACATGGGCCGGCAGATTCTTTTTTATTTATTGTTTATGCTTCTTCTGGCTGATCTTTTTTATTTGTACTAGAAGCTGGCACCAAGGCACCCTTCGACCACATAAAAGTTCTCACGCCCTTCTCCCGTCTGGCTGACGACAGTCTGTGCGTGCGTGTGTGTGAGATAAGCTAGGGTGGTAGAGCACGAGCGGAAGTAGTCAAGGTCAACCGGTACAGTCTCAACAGTAATACAAACACCGCACGTGACCACACGCAACTCACGAGATGTTTACGTTAAAAATTGCTCTACGTCAGCATGTCACAGTGTCTGCAGCCAGCTGCTAGTTTCCTACGAGAAATTGTTTTTTTCCAGGGCTTCTTTGTTAGAATACGAGGCCAGGAGCAACGTAAATCTCAGTCTACCTTTCCTCCTTTTTTTTTGTTTACTTGAAGTCACGGCCGTGGTTGAAGTGATCATGTGCGCTTGTAGGCCTCCCTCCATACTATCTTACCTTGGCTGTGTCGTCATAGATCAGTGACGTCTTTACACACACTTTACACTTTAAAATAAATTTCGCAGATACCATCAACATTAAAGGGTACTCAATAAAAGCCCATTCATTTTAACCACTTAACTTTTTCAAAAGCGAGGCCCTCTAGAATGTGCGACCCGGGGCAAAAGCCTCTTTCTGCCCCCTCCCCTTTTTTTATCATTTATTAAGCCATGTTTTATTTTTTCGATATATTGCGCCGGCCTCTAGCGTAGTGGGTTAGGCGCCAGTTTACGGTGCGAGAGGCCCTGGGTTCGAATCCTTGCTCGGGCATGGATGTTGTGTTGTTCTTTCACCTCACTTCACCCTCATCGGCTCGTAAGACGTCATTAAAGGGCCATAAAACCCTCTCACCACCTTGCCTAAATTGCAATGCAAACCAATGGCTTTAAAATTTTTTTTATTATGTCCGGAACAAATCGTTTTGCAATCTTGAATTTATCGCACATACCAGAACAAAATAAATTTCCATTCAGGTGCTATTGTGACCTGTAGTTACCGTCCAATTCATCAGCATCATACTGTAATGTTTATTTATGACGCACGTGCGTGTGTGGCTCGCGCGGAGAAGAGGGAGGAAAGATAAAGAAGGGAGGTCTGCCTGCTGAGTTGCATCTCCACTCGCGCGCTTGCTGAGTTGCATCTCCACTCGCGCGCCTCGCTAGCAACATTTAACCACATGGAACTTGCCACATATTTTACGGTGGGATTATTAAAGGCTACGTAGCGATGAGCAACTGCTTTTAAAGCTTAATACTGTTTTTAAATAAAACGTGATGGATTTAAATGAGGCAGACACAATTTTCTTATGATTTTTGACCAAAAATTATTTAATTAAAATTAATTTTGTTTTTTGAAATTCTGTCCGTCTTATCCGAAGTCCGGGACATCGAGGTCCGAGTTATCGAGGGTTCACTGTATCTCAATAGACTTGAAAACATATTAACTCCGACATAAAATTAAAACTCTGTGAAGCACTAGTTCTTTCCCATTTTTACTGTTGTGCAGGACTATTTGAAAATATTAAGGAGCAAAAAAAATATTTATAGAAAATTCAGAATGCATGCTTAAGGTTATTGTTTCAACCTTAATAGAAAAGACCATGTAACAAACGCACTCTTAGAATCAAAGTGGCTGAATATGGATAACAGAATAATGTATCATTTTACCACACAACTAAAAAAAATGGATACACAAGAACATAAATATTTAATCTGATAAACTTAGTAAATTTGCCTCTATACATAACCGCAATACCCAGAATAAAATTTCTTTCAGTTACCTCTATTTAGAAAAACAACTTACTAGCACTCGTTCAACTACATGGCTGGTCAAGTTTGGAATGACTTAACATGGGTACCTGAAAAATTTTTGCTTCATGCTTTCAGGGATGGGCTTAAGTCCCTTCTGTTTCAGACCTAATCTCAAACGAAATAAAGATGGTCAAATAGAAATAATCTGCAAGTTTATGTAAAACTTAGAAAACTGATACAACTGTAATTTTTCAAGTACGTAACTATTATCTTGAAGCATACTGATCATACATAATCACTGAATTCTTGTCCTCATATGATTCTACACATTGTATTCACATAATATAATATTATTAACCATCATCATGTAAGTTGTATTTATTGTAAACTTGTACCAATTGTAAAACAGCCAAGAGCTGAATTTGGGCAATAATAATAAATAAATAAATAAATAAAATGGGACTGCTCAAGTGTCCAGGAGCAAATAAAATGTGTGAAGGGGCTGCAGACCCACCAACACAACTCTTAATAAAAGACACAAAACAAAAGGACACAACCCAGCAAAACTGACACAAGTCCAGCGAAACATCCTGACTGTCACTTGCTAGGCTAGCCAAAAGTGTGCATTCAGGCTGCTGACAGGTGATCAGTCTACTAACAACAAATAACAGGATGTCCACTAAAGTTTACAAAAACATTTTCCGTACATTTCCCAGCATGTTAAAATTACTTTTCCGTACATTTTCATTTGAATTTTCCTGAAAGCAAACAAAATTGCATATAAAAGTATATATTTCATAAACCTACAGAAATCTAATTCACAGGCCCCTATTAGAAAAATTAAAAGAAACACCATCAGTCCATCACTTTCCACCAGATCCTCTCACTCCACTTTACTCCAACTTTATCTTGAGTTTCAAGTTCTCAACAGATCACTTGCTATGCCAAAAAAGATTGATCTTTTAAAGTTTTTCCACTCACACTCAAATTATTCTAATAAAAAATCCATCAAAATATACAGTAAAAATTAAATTTACAACATTCTTCAGCTTTCAGTATCCTGTCTTGTGTCTGTGCACTTCCACTCAAAACACTTCACTTCTTGGACAAGTTATTTTGCCTTTACGGTTACACATAACCAATTTGGATACAACACATTTTATAAGGCTACATGATATAAGAATCGCCATTACAGACCAAACTTCTACATAGTCCTTCAGTATGTGGTATCTAGTTTATGAGAAAACTGCATTGCATCACCTATTACTTTTTCAGAAAATCTATTTTTGCAGATATTTCATTAACTTCCTTTTCCTTCTCTTCCATCAGCTTCATTTCTTTATCTCCAGTTATTTTATTTCTAAGGCAACTATTTTTCTTTCATCATGCTTTTTATTCTCAGTCACTCTCTCTTGTCGCTGTCTTTCAAGGGCTTCTTTATATCTTCCACTAGCATTTCTCATTGCAAACACAACAGACTGTTATTTCAATGCTGTTCAAACCACCTTTTGCACTAACAAAATCATACATCATTCGCTGCGCCACAAGTGATTGTTCTTTAAAGTTCTCCACAAGACACTCTCTATTAACTGAAAATCCTCTCTCAAGATTTAAGTTGCCATGAGATATGATAAGAATGAATTTAATTAATGAACCTATACAAATGTTTGTATCCTGCTTTGTGCTCAAGGATTTCCATTCAAAATATATTGAAACGCTTTTCACTTCTTGAGTAACTCTTAAATTTGGTACTTGACACTTTCTCTGGAGCACAAACCTGTGAACGCTTGATGTATTTGGTCAGCTATATTGCCTTCAATTATATTATTTGTGACAAGTGTTTCAAGAGTCGTTCTAACCTTGCACTCCCTTCATCTGATACAAAAACATGAGGGCTGAGACAGGAGCCAGCTTTAGTGAAGTGGTATTTTAAAGCTGACCTCTCTATACATTTCTGGATAAATAGCTTTAAGAATATTCTGCAATCAATTTTTGAAGACAAAAAATTTTTTTTCTGAGGTACCCTTACATTTCTTCACAGCCGACCTTGTTGCAAAACCAACATCTATGTCCTTTGTAAACATCAGATTTTCCTTATTTCCAAAATCAATTTTCATAATATACAGCTTTATCACTTCAGATTTCACTATTCTTGCAAAGAGATTTTGTACAAGAACTAAAAGTGCTTCATATATGAATGGGGACATAGGATTGTCATTTTGAAACTATCTCAAGAAAGGTTCAATTTCATTTGACAGAGATTGAAAGAAAGTCAGTTTAGCAAGCAACAGTTTGTCCTTCAAACAACTCGCAACAGTTCCAAAACGACTACACTTCGGTTCTTTGGGAGTGCCTTAAACTGCATGTATATAATTTTGTACATTGAGAAAGAATCTGTACTGCTCTTGTTATTAACCTGTCATTTTCTAGCCATCTCACACTGCAAAATTTAAGAGGGAAAATTGAACTTCCAATAATCTGAATGAAGTCTCCTCGTCAGTCACGGAAATCTTTCCACAAGTAGTAAAGAGCACGAAAAAATTCTATCAAATTCCACTCAGTGCCTATCACCCCAACCTTGAATGCATTGTGCAAGAGTGTAACCCACATGAACCAATGTTTAGCAAATTTGGCCCATCAACCTTGGATGAAGAAACTCATGGTTTAACATTTTCTGAAGTTTTAAGTTAACAGTTGATCCAGCCATAGACAACTGTAATATTTTATGGAATTGGAAGCTGCTCAAAGCATCTTTAATTCTTTGAAGGAGACAGTCTGCTGTTGTATGCTTTAAAAAAATGTATGTCAAGTACCTAGTACTTACAGAGTTGGTCTCATGGTCCCAAAACCGTACAGCCACATCCATCTGCTGGCTCTGTACTATCTTGTTGAGGGACTCATCAAAGCCTAAAGTAAACTTACTGCAAGCTTTCAAAGCATTTTAAAATTCATTCCTGAAGTAAGGGGCAAGGTCATAGACAATACAATATGCAATTTCAGTTTTATGCAGATTCATGTTGTAAGCTATTTGATATGTCGGAAACATTTTCTTAAACAGACTACAACTACTTTCTTCTGTGCATAAGGAAAAGTAGTTCAACGCAGTTGACAGACACCAATATGCCTCTACCTTTATTACGCTATCCTTAACCAAAATTCTTCTAAGATCATCACCTTCACCCAAGTGTGAACTTCCAAGAAGCTTGCTTGGCAGCACATGTGAGTTATTTGATTTTAGGCCTACTGACATGTTTTGTAGTTTATAAGACTCACCAACGGGCTTTTTTTTATATTTTGTCCATTTCTCTACAGCCATGGTTGAATATTGCAGAAGATTCAACTGAGGTAGAAGAAACAGGTCCAACTGATGTAGAAGCCGCTCCAACCGATACATTGGAAGATGGAAATGAACACCTTAGTGGTGGTGGTGGACGTAATTTCCCGACATCATTAAGCTTGGAGACTTTGGACATTGTATGAAATTCCTGTACACAACAACTGCTGTCCCATACATTCCTGTGTAGAAACATATAACCGTACATATCCCGTACACCACGTATTCTCCCATCGGGTGGACATCCTGAATAACAACAAAACCAGACAAGATTCACCTGAAAAGAACTGAAAAACCACAAAACAAGACAACTATTATTTACTGGCAACCAAAAGGACCAAACTAAATTCCAAACAACAAGAATGAATAAAGAAGTTAGGTTGCCAAGAAGGGAATGGTCACTAAATGAAACAACTAAGTCCCACACCAAAGCCATTCCAAAAGTGAACCACACAAAAAAAAAGTGATAAAATACAACATGTGACCAGCCAAAGATTTATTGAAAACCAAATCAGCAAGTGTCAAACATGTCTCAAGGAGAAGACAACACAGTGACTGTGTCCCAAATCCCAGCCACACGAAACGTGCTCACAAGACAAGAAACATATTTACTAGAGGTTAGAGGTAAAAAAATTTAATACCAAGTTAAGTTTACTTTTAGTGAAAATAAAGTTTTAAGATAAAAGATACTTAAATTTGTGTAAAAAAATATGATGCTAAAATTTTGTTACAATTAGTAAGAATAAACAAAATGATAAGACACTACCTTAAAAAAACGACAAACCCTGATATCACATATCAGCAACTGAGCAGGAAGCACGCCACACCAATCCCACCAGAAGTAGTGCCACTGCAGGGTTTGCACTGGAGAGAAAGGCAGCTACTTTGGGTAGACCAGAGCAACCAATAAATCTACCCAAGAAGCACCACGAAGCATGACGTGTGCCTAGCACACCCTCCCATTAGTCCATCTACTGCACTGTACTAGTTTAGTACGGCCTAGTGCGTATTGTAAATCATAAATATTACCTTTAAAATATGCTTCCTTAAAGTTACTCCATAATTCCTACCTATTTCAAATTGTCTTAATTTTTTAAAAATGTGTTTGTAATATTTTGTCGTTCATTTTTCAATCACCATTATTTAATTACGTCAGTGCTGCATCTGCTATACAATGTATTTGTATACTTGCGCTTAACTATGATGAAATAGGGAACAATAATCCAACATAAGACATTTCAGATTACTAATAATGGTTTGTTATGTTTTTACTATTTTTCCAGTGTCAATTTTGTCTTGTGTGATTTTGTATCTGTTCCATTAAGTGTTTTTGTATGTGAACTACTTTATACCGTGTGAAGTCAGCCCCCCTTGCTAAAATTTTATTTGAATGTTTCAGGTTCTAGTTGCAACATTTCTATTTCTGTATTTTACCCTTTAGAACTGATGAAGATCACCAACGATAAATAAACCAGAAATTTTTAGTTTAGTTAAAAATAAATACATTCATATTTAATAAAATTCTTTCACATTCAATAAATAGTTTGATGGAAAAATAAAATTACTATGAATCACAAAAATATCATTGTTGTTATTACATTCATGTCCTGTTAGACAACAAAGGAAGTAACACTTTCCCGAACTTATTTTGATGCACAAACATGTTTAATTTTACGTGCTCTTAAAATGTAATCTGTAAGATGTGTGTAGCCTACACAGTAGAATGTAAGAGCATTTCAGTAGGAAATTAAGTTTACCGGTGTGCAGATAACTACTATAAACATTCTTTGTACTTATTGGCTGTGATTAGATTTTTTTTTAACAAATAGAAAAAGAAAATTGAATTTATTCAGTTTGATTTTTGTCTTTAAAATCTTTTAACTAAATGCTCAACTGGTCGTTAAAAAGTCAGGTATAGAATTTTTCCAGTGTTTACAAAGGTGTTCACAATTTTTAAATAATTTTCAGTGCAAATAACATAATTGTAAAATACTATATTACTTAGTCTCTCATGTGAAATTTAAAATTATCTTCTGGATGGTAAAAAACTTATAATTTTTAATATGCCAATTGTTAGCAGAACTGAAGTAGGTACACATACGTTCGCTTGGTTATGTCGATTTATTTCCTGATGATATGCCATGCAAACATAACTAGAGACAGAACTAGACAGACTACTTGCCAGATATAATCACAGTCGTAAAACAGTGCACACTAAAAAAAAGAACTGCTGCCAACTTACAAATATAAAACGTCCTAATTACAGAACAACATATACCAACATACACACATATCATTCACTAGATTACAAGTTCAACACAACAATAATCCAACACCAATATTGGCAAATATCAACATCATAGACATTGATTCACCTAACAAACATCCAGGAAAGTATTTATTTAATCCCTAACTAAAAATTACTTCACATTCGCACTCCCCCTCACCCGTAATAAATAAATACAGACGCAAGCAGAGAACATTAAATGATCAACTATATATTACTCTTCTAGTGATTTTTGTATTAATTTAACTTATCTCAAAACTGTCAATTTACTTCAGCAAGTGTGACAGATTTTTCTTTTGCAGTTTTTTAAAGGATGTTGGTGCTCCAATACTATAGTTAAATTACCAGCTGCTTCTGCCTGTTCAGAGAATCTATCAGTTCATTTCATATGTTTATTTATATCCGTTTGGTATTGAGTGCATGTATCGTAAACTTGAGAGGCAGCTAAGCACAAGATCAATTATAAAAGAATTTATATCAATTAATTACTTCCTGCTACCATAAGATTAAGCAGCTGTAAAATATAATAAAGTTACAGTAAAAATAAAAAGGTACCTTTTAAACAGAAACATTTGATTAAAAAGAAAATCTCAAGTCTGTTACCGGTTATCATATAAATAAATATGGCTGATGCCATACTCCCGCAGTAATAGCACACATTAGAACATTTTATTCCTAATTCAAGGTATTGAAATTACCATAAATTATACACTAGACAGATTTTATGAAGGTAGCGATTTTACGAATATACTATAGGGAACCGTAAAAAAAAAAAAAAGTTAAAGTTGTTGAAAAACGTGATGCCGCACGTCGGAGTGTAAGATTCAGATGGTGAGCACTACCATGCACGTTACACAGTTTGTCTACACCTCATTTCTTTAAAATAAAGTGAAACTTTACCCTTCATAGATAACATGGCAGTGACAGCTAGAGTTACATGCTTGTCTCACGGACAGCAGATCACCCCCCCTCACCCACATACCTTCTAAAACATCAGTGTGGGAAACAACTTGCAAAGCGTTTCCCTAGAAATGTCAATTGATATCCTCACCCCCTTGGCAGAAAAATATCTTGCTAACATCCAACTTGAAACCCTCCCCCTTCTCCTAGCCATTATCAGCTCACTTTCACGCGTATACTAACGCCAGTAAATATAATTTCTATTACTGTGCGCACAACCGGATTTTTCGTTCCCCGCCTCTTTCCCACACCCAACCACTGAAACTGACAATCACGTCTTTTCTTGGAATTTATCTGTGATATAGTTTGTACCTTCGTTTGCTTGTATTGCACAGTGGCAGAGAGAGAGAGAGAGAGAGAGTGTGTGTGTGTGTGTGCGTGTGTGTGCACGCGTGCGTGACATTTTTTGTGACATGGATTGGTTGTATCGATCGTTCGAAAGTATGATTTTAATCGGAAGACGTCTGTCTATTGATATAAATTTAAACTTAAGTAATTATTTGCCATTTTCCGTATGCAATGATATGGATGTCAGACTATGCATTCGCGAGAAGACACTCGGTGCTTGGGGTTTAATTTTTCTCCACGACATGGGTCAGTCGTATTTACAGTACAGTGCAATTTTAAAACTTGGTAAAGGCGTAGGGGGCAAAATTGACCTCAATCGATTTCACAAAGGTAATGATTTTATGAATGTCATAAATGGAACCGTCAGTATGCGTAAAATCGCGGGTCAAGTGCATGCGGTACCAGAATAAATAAAAAATAAGTAAGCAATGTGACACATCATCATTCATTAACTGCGCAACGTACAGAACAAGATCTTTTGGTACCAGACGTCACCTTAGAAGTGGTCAGGCAGCTTTGACTTAAGAAACATTGCGGGAGGCATTCTGCTCTGCAGCATGTCCTCCACGCTATGCCTTTCACACCCTACACGTAATTTAATTTTTATACTCAAATACGGAATTTTGTATGGGACACTTTTGTTCAAAAGTCTTCAGTTTCTTGTTTTGCTCTTCTTCTATTCTAAAAAAAATCTTTGTCATGAAACGCAAGCAGATACTTGCCATGAACACACAAGAGAAACTCTAGGGGTAACATTACATGATGCCCGTGCCAGAAAGTGTATCAATTTCACAAATGCTGCAAAAGTCTGTTATCGTCAAGTAAATTATATTACACAAATAATGGAAGGTCAAAATTTGGCTTCGGAGACAGGATTTTAATGTTAGGAACCTAGCTAAAATATTTTGTTACCCAAAAATGCAAGGACTTTTCAAGGACTGGATTAAATTAAGGACTTTTCAAGACCTTTTAAGGACATGGTCAAAGCTCCAGGACTTTCCAGGACCTTAAGAACCCTGTATGTTTTGGAGAATGTCACCATGTACCACGAAACATAAGTCAATGTAAACAAAGGACAGTTGATAATCGTATATATGGCTATCTAGTGGCGGCCTACACAACTAACATGCACACGCAGTGGGCGTAATTGTGTTTAGATTTTACATGCATTCAATGTCCCTACTTTTAACATTAAATTATTGAGCAAATAAAGTTAAAATGAAGGTAAAAGCTTTATACAAGAGTTAACTACTACTAGAAATTGAATTCAGTTTACTTTGTACGTGGAATAGACATACTGGACTTGAAAATTAATTTTTTAAAATATTTTCAATTAAAAAAACTTTCCTGTAAAACCACAAAAAGCAACACATTTCTATACATTTTAGGGACAAATCTTAAAAGTTTGCAGCTATACCAACGTTTACATTAAAAAAAATTCAAGAATAACTAAAAATGAATGTCTTTTGATATCTGCTGATGCTCATATTTATGAGAGGTTTTAGGTCATGTCATGGGCCATGAAACTGGAAATTAATGTATTTGATGACTACTGATGTTTATTTATAAGTGGTTTGTGGTCACCTTCATACTGAGAGTGCCATGGACCTAGAAATAAATGTCTTTTATGACTGCTGACACACATTTGTGAGTAGTTTGTGATCACAAAATAGGTTTTGCTGTACGGGGTCTGTAACAAAATGTTCAGAAAGATGGTATGCTTGTATGAGTCAGCCTTCTGACATGCAAAGACATAACAAGGTTGCCTTTAAAAAGTCTGCCATTAAAGCTGCAACAAAAGAAATGTAATGGGCAAAATTTCAAAACAGTTATAAATTACAGTAGAACCCTGTTATAACATTTCTCAAGGGACCTGTGAAAAAAAGTGTTATATGCAGGAAAATGATATAAGTAGGAATCAGTATTTTTACACCAATAATCGGGTATTACACAAAAGTAACTTAAAATTTGATAGTTTATGTACAGTAAATAAGACTATAATGAGATTAAATGAGGTTATAGTTACTGTGCCATCAGAAACATGATTATAACACATTGTGTGTATAATGGACGCTTTCCAATTTCACTTCTGTAGGTTCATGATCGTCGTCTTCATGATCATAGTCTTTAATATCACTGTTATGTACACTTATGACTTTCCCAGACATTAATTTGTTTTTTAAAGTTGCTTTTAGGTCTACAGCTCAGTTATTTTCTCTAAAATAATACAGTTAAAATTTTTTTACCAGAATTGTGGTTAATGTCTGAGACGAAAATGATGTTATATGCAGGAAATTAAAATACCGGTGTTGTTATAAGTAGGAAATGAAAGCATTATGCTTTATGGAAAAATGATGGGACCAAAAAAAAGTGGTGTTATATGCAGGAAAATGTTATATCCAGATATGTTATAACAGGGTTCTAGTGTATATGTATTTAGGATAGATGTGTAGCATAAAGACAGAACTGAAAGTGTGTTTGGTAAGCCTCGAGAGAGGGTCGAAAGGAAGCAAGCACTGGACAGGACAGAAACTATGAGCTCTGCGAGGAGCCACGAGAAAGTGTCGCCGAGGCTTGTCGTATCCCCAGGGAGGCTCAAAATAAGTGCAAGACGGGTTGGTTTGCTTGTTCGAAGAAACTGCGCCGGTGGCCCAGCCACGCTCCAGCAGTGTAATGCCCCTTCCCCTTTCAAATCACTCTGAGAGACAGCGAGAGAATTTGGAACGAGGCTCTCTTTTACTCCCCCTCCCCACTTTCCAAAATGTCGTTGACCAAGCAGAGGCAGTGATGGTGGAAAAAATGTAAATTAAAGAAATAGTATATAGTATTTAAATAGTGTCAAAAGTAAAAGAAAACGATCTTAAGTGGGAAATCTGTGTCATTATGCAATGCAAGGTTTATGTAAATAGTTGAAATAATTTTGAATGAATAAATGGCGGAGGGCCTGTGTAGTGATGTAGTAGCCGAGACGCGGCATGGCCTGTTTTCAGGGAAGGTCTGTGGTTGGTAAGTTGAGAAACGTGGAGATCGCGAGGGTTATGGTTTGTCAGGGTGTGTAAACGCATGATCAGGACAGCTGCCTGTGAACTGCTTCGAGAGGAGGTTCGCATGGTCAGCTACAAATTCAGTTAGTTACATTTTTGGAAGTATTGATCGGGGTAGGAGATGGCGGGGGCCTTAGAAAGGGATGCTCGCGCTGCCAATTATCAATCGATATTGGATAATTTGCGAAAGCTTAGTTGTAAGGAGGTTGACTGATTTCCGAGTACTTTAATGATTCATATTGAGAATTGTGTCACATTGGTTGGACGTAATAGTCGTTTTGCGGACAAATAGTGTAGGTAAACTTTGCCGCAGGAACCATACTGAAGTGACGTCATAATACTGAACAATTATAGCAAATAAAATCTTGGCGAGATTAAGAGAGCTTTTAAATCATTACGTTCTTTGTGACTGCCACTGATACTGTCGACACCACGTCTTTATCAGACACTAGACACGACGACAAGTACCTCGCAAGGAACTGAAATTTCAGTTTGATCATTCATATAATTAAGACTTTAATAAGAGTTTAATCATTAGTGAGTGGCAGGTTGCGTAATTTTAAATGCCCAATAGTGGAGCAGTTTTATAATATGAATCACGGATATTAAAAAGCCGGGTTCAGAAATAAAGACAATATCGTCAATGAATGCAAACAGAAGATACTGTAATTGCAGTTTTGTGCCAAAATGCACTGTTAATACCTAGCTGCCAGATCATAATTTCACCATTTATCACTCTTATGCAATTGGGAACTAAATTTTAATGTGCATGGAATTATTATTTGCTATAAAAATATATGCACAAAATGAAGCATTGAGACGGATTCACAGCAAACCTTCTCTAGTAGCACCATCAACCAAAAATGAGACAAAACCAAATGATACCAATCACTTACTATTATCACAACACAGCAGTCCGAACAGTGTGTAAATTCTTAAGTTGTGCATGTGTACCACAAGGCGAAAAAATGTATTTATTGGCGTGAATTTACCAATAATAATCAGAATGTAGAGTGTAATAAAAGTTGTGAATGTTTTAAATACAAGACAATAAACAAACAAAATTTTGTTTATCTCTATACCACAGCCATAACTGGTGACTTCAAAATGGTGGGATTGTGGTCATGAGAGGACTATTTAGGGGGCTTGCATGGCCGTCCACGACTCCTCATTCCAAGGTTTAACGCTACACTCTCAGCTCCCATCATTAAAGAGTTATGAAAATAACTTCAAGTAATTAAAAATAGTAATAAATAAAATCAATTTTTGGACCTAAATATTAATCTAATAAATATATACTCTATACTGCTTTATTTTAATACATCAGGTTTCATTAACACGATTTTCAATGGTTACAAATTCAAGTTATTTTTAAATTTTCATACTATACTGTACTACTTCAGTACCATCAATGCTATCCACGTCTATTAGCATCTAGAATTCACCTATAACAAGAAAGTATGTTTCAGTTCACGTAATTCCAGTAGAGATGAGAAAATATTAACTAGGTTGTGTCCACATCCCTGGAATTATGTAAAGGCACTGACCTTGTGCAACATGATAGCTATGAAGACAATCATTTCAACATCTGCATGTGCGGTTGTGGCAGCAGCACCCAGGGCAACACCATCAGCTACACAAATCAGCACAGTGAGTCAATGTTATGTACAACCCAGTACTACCACCAATTTTCTTCACTCTAGAATAAATAATTGACCACTGTCCACAATTAATAGTTACATAATTAAGTACAATCTAACACACTACCGGTATTAAACTGAGTTCAACTGTAAAAATAACGGCTACGACATTTTCATGTTTTAATGATCGAAAATAGACTTGTAAATTGTAAAAGTTTATTTAGACAGAAATGGTCAATCTGAAACATATGAGGACCAATTAAATTTTACCAAGGTGCAGACAGTTAACTTGAAATTACTCGCATGAATCACACTTAGAATAATTCATAAACATTTTCAGCTCCCATCAGTCTAGCAGCAAAAATGTCTTGAGTACTCTAATCTGTATTCACAATGTATAGAGTGCTGACATCCCAGTCTAGCATGCAGTGGCTTAGTGTGTTACATTCCCTAAGAAATCAGTCTGCATGGATTGTTATCTAAAACTGTGTTGATCCAAGCACAGAGCCATTGCCATCATGACCAATGCAGGGATTATTATATCAATTTTAAAAATATGCTACACTATATAATCGTGAACATTAAGACTTATAATTACTGATAATCAGAAAAGTCACCTGATAACTGGAGAAAATCTGTGGTTCAGTGAAGCTTCACATACTGTTCAATTAAAACCAACATTATGTAAATTGGTACATTAATTTTTTTTTTTGCATTTAGACATAAAAATCTGTAAGGTAGTTTTTGATGTCAATATTTTGTGCTCAACCAATGGAGTAAAATTAAATGTGAATCAGACGTCCATGTGCCTTTCCCAGACAGTTGATTCTGCATCTGATCGACCACTACAATGGAATCGGGTACAACATATGGAAATATGCTAATTAATGGTCACACTGGTAAAAATGTATCTCCCAGGGCACCTCCTACATAGGCTAGGGCCAGTACAAGTTAAAAAACCACGGTGTAAAATGTTAAGACTGAGACTTCCACACCCCCTTCCTTTTACAGCTAATCTAAATGTCCACATGCAGTTCAAGCAACATTCTACACCCTTCTGTGGGGTGGAGGGGGGGCGGTATGCATGAAGGCAATCTTATAGTTTATATAAATTTTAATTCTTTTAAATTAGTCTATTTTATACCCAAAACCTTAGGGCCCACAGACCTATGTTGCTAATAGAAGACGACTGGCAGAACCACATTTGTAATTAACTTTATTTTCAATAAAATTGTTGCCAAATGTATAAATTTCATAAGGTACTTTAAAAATGAGTCATAAAGAGTTAAATGTGTCATAATTATTAACTGCATTAACGTGTTTTCAGTGGGTGATGCTGCACCTCCCATAGCTGGACTTGTTCACCTAATCACTGAGCAGCGAGGACTCGGGACTCACATCAACTTCAGTGATGCTTCTTGGGGGCAGCCATGTGGTTGTTGACTACATGACCCAAATATGAGGACTCTGTTTGCATTTCTTCATGTTAAAAACACCACATTTGCGCCTATGTGTCTCCTTAACACTTCCCCTGCGCAAGACAGTGTAACATTAAATTATAACATTTTTATTTTTAATGCTGTTTCTTGATTCAATTAAAAAAAAAGTAGAATTGCTAAAAATGCATGTGCTTTGAAAAATTCTTATATAGTCAAAGAATTGTAATTTTAACACATAATAGAGTTGACTATCTTACACAATACTTTCCAGCTTACATCAAAATAATACTCCATAAATTTAGGTCATTTGGCTTGAAGATATGTAAAAAATATTTGGTTTGTAATAAAAAAAATTTTCAACATACTTAAGTATACTTGCAAATAGAAAATGAGCCAGGGTGTAACAGTAAACACATATTTACAAACAATTATTCTTACATTATATATCCAACCATATTGGGATGCATGCCACTGTAAAACCATATTTTAAGCTGTAAAAAACTTACAATATCATGTAAAATTCCAACAAAATTAAAATAATATTTTGAGAGTAACTGTCAAAAAAATGAACATGCACAGGATTCCAAGAAAGAATGCAGTGTGTTATTGAGAATTTCTTGGTCTGGTCAAAAGTTAATATGAACAACAGTAGCATTACTTATCCACCATCTTGTGAACCTGTACATATATACTATTAGAATCGTGGGTACTGTTTTAAGAAGTTCTTGGTTTTACTAACTCAAGAAGTATAATTGAGAGATTATTTTGATGATGTTATACAAAACTGATATAATAAAAATATGTACCCATTTTAATAGCCCCTTTAAACACTTGCCCAAGATATCGAGGGTTGTAAATCGGTAGAATAAATAAATAAAAATTTTTTTGAGGTTACTAAATTACCTAAAAACACGTAATTATCATAAAATACCTTTAAAAATTATGAAGATTTTTCACAAACATTGTAAAAAACCTGACATTGAAGGGGTTAATTAAGCATGGCATATGGAAATGTGGCTACTAACATATACATAAAAGGCATACACAGTGATGGAAAAAAGTAGAGGTGAAGTCATGCGCATCCCAACCCCATCTAAACATCAGCTACCTGCTCGTATTTCGTGACCAGAGTGGCAGCTGCATAGCTAGCAAGATTCCTTCACAGTGGGTTGCCTATGTTCTACAGACAACAAATCAAGGATAGTTCACATTATGTTGTGCTAGTAGGGTGACAACTTTGTATACTTCATCGGCAAATAACCAGCTGTATTTACTATGCTGAATTGTGCAGGTTATGGCTGTCACAATTACACACAGAAAACTAAAGGACGTGAGGTCCGGTTCTACAGATTTCAAAAGAATGAAGGATTGTAACAAAACTAAACAATACCTTGAAAAACTAAAGATAAAATTAACGTTAACAATGGTCAGATAAGATATTTTAATTTGTATACACTTATTGTTCTGGTTCCTGATGTTATAAAATTTTAAAACCTATTTGCACAACAAATTTTGGCAAGAATTTGCTCCACCCACTTCAACAAAAAGAAGATTACACACAAACTGAAGCCATCAAATTATGTCGACGTACCGTATTTACTCGTGTAAAATGCGCACATTTACTACAAAACAACTGATAAAAATTCAGGGGTGCGTACTATAGACGGAAAATATAAAAAAAAATACCTGGACAAAAAGGCAGTCACAAGAAATAAAAGGAGGGGGGGGGAAGAGAGAAGACCGAATTGTAAACTGGTGGGTGTCAAGCGTGGGAGGCAGAGAGAGAGAATGTTTCTCATGGCCTGGTTCCATCATTACAACACTTCCTTTTTGTTTTCTCTACTTCCTCCTAACCTCCTTTCTGCCGTAACTCTCACTGCTAAAACCCTATTTTTTTTGTTTCCCATGGCAGGAAAATTCGTGGGTGGGCAGAAGCAATGTGAGAAGTTAATTTCTGTGTCTCGTGATAACCATCTTTCCAAGGAAAGGAAGGAAAGTAGTAAAAAAGGGTGACACTGTTCTTTTTTTCCTTGGGAGAGGGATGGCAAGGCAGGGTGGTGGTTGGGGCCCTACAGTCCTCTGCTTGTAGCCACCTTCTGCCGCATTCCTGAGCCTTTCTTTCTACTCAGCATGGGGTCGGACAGTAAATAAAAAAGGGAAGTTTGCTCTGCTGTCATGGCATGTTATCTCGTTTTGGAAGGGCGGGGGTGGGGACATGCTGGAAGTAGCGGATAGGACATAGCACAGTAAGATGAGGGAGGGGGGAGTGTTGTCCAGGCGCACATTAACTGGCTGCAGGCTGCTAGTGACCTTGATAGGCTATCTACAGATAGCTACGGACATGACAAGCCACACCTCCCACCCCCCTTCCCCTCATTCGCTATCTTCCTCTCTGCCGCCCATCACAATCTAGCCTGTGTGAGTCATCTTTCTTCTCTCTTTTCTTTGTTAGCTACAATTCTTTCTCTCCTCCCTCCTGGCCATTTCATTGTAGCCTCCCTAGCGCTGCTTCACGGTTTTTTAACTCCCATGACCTAGCAAGTCACATACATTTTTTTACCTGGAACTTGGTCCAAAAATTGTGGTGCGCATTATACACGAGGGCGCACTATACACGAGTATATACTGTCTGGACCAAACGTTGTGGTAGCTGAGCTCCCTAGTGCTGCGGGAAGCGTACTAACGGCACGGCCCGGTTACACTCTGCACACGCTCGGTACGGTTAGGACGTGTTCGCTCTGTTACAAAAACATTGCGCATGTCGCTTTCTACCCTCCCCCCATGTGTATCAGGTCGCATCGCACTGGGTTTCTAAGCCCTTATCATGAAACTTCATACCACTTGGTATAGTATACTATAAGAGAAAGGAAAACGATCGTGAGACATATCTGTATACCAATGAGTGAAATTTAACCACCATAAAGATTGTGTTGGCAGGTGTATTA
>PNEQ01115880.1:0-26927 GCA_003012365.1 Medauroidea extradentata
TTCACCTCAGTTTTCAACGCCTTTTATTATTTTTATATTTGTACCAGACATTTTTTTCTTATTTTAGACATAAATTGTGACTAAATCTTCCTCTTAGGAAATTTTTTTATCTCTTATAGTTTTTGCGTAATGAGTCGTAAGCGTCAAAATTTGCACTTTACGGTTTTATGCACGCCATTAAAACCGACTAACATACCAAGCCGAAAAAAAATTCACAGTGTACAACAATGTTGTAGGCTGCGATTTGAAACATTTTAAATAAAAATATATATAGTTTCGTATTTTTAAAAAAAAATTGAAATTTTTGAATTTTCATTTAAAAATTCAGCATTTTTAATTAAATACAAAAATATGTTATTTTTTGTTCTATATGTGTCTAGTCATAGCCAACAACATTGTTATACACTGTGAATTTTTTTCGGAATGGTATGTCAGTTGGTTTTAGTGGCGTGCATAAAACCGTAAAGTGCAAATTTTGACGTTTACGACTCATTACGCAAAAACTATTAGATATTAAAAAATTTCCTAAGAGGAAGATTTAGTCACAATTTATGTCTGAAGTAAGAAAAAAAAATATGTTACAAATATAAAAATAATAAAAGACGTTGAAAACTGAGGTGAACCGCGGCCTTAATATAGCTTTTTATAGGTGCTACGCAAATTTTGCACTTGCGTTGCGTCTGATTGCACTGCATTGGAATTATATACTCACGTAATGCCATAGAAGAAGCATTTAACTTGCTCTGTACTTGCGTTGCGTTGCGTCGGTGCAAATAGCGTCCTGTGTTAACTTGAGAAAGGATAGGGATTAACGCCAACATATAAGAGGAGCAAACATTCAAAACCAGACAAATCCGAAAATTAGTAGAACACCTTTTTTAAGTAGACTATGAGAGCTAAACATAAGTATGATTTCACATACAATAAACCAGATTGATGTTCTATTTTAAATGCCATTTTTTTCATGCTATTATAAAATATGAGTTTTTTTTTCCGCTTTCCTCTACAACTCGATATGATGGACATGTCAGGTTTTCAAAGTTTGCTCTTGATAAACTAATATTATACCTAGGAGACTCTGCATTTTTCAATATGTCTCTTTCGAACGAAAACCATTGTCTGCAAAGAAATAAAAGAAGAATACTGCACCAGTAATAAAATAGAGGTAACAAATTGATGAGTAAGTTTTTTCGAGTGATTATTAGGCGTGAAATAATTATTTGTTTGTAATTTTGAGGGTACTGAAAAAATAATAACGGACTAAATGATTCAATAGTAATGTGAGTCATACCCAGATGAAAATACAGGTATGTGGTGGCATGCATAAAGGTTCGACAGGTGACTAGAGACAAGTAAGTCTCTATTCTTGCTCCTGCCAGGGGTTGGTGAAGACGGCGCTGTTAATCCAAGCAAACTATAGGTCTGTAGTTTGAGCACTGAATTCACGAACATCCGTATATTAGTGTTAACTGCCGTTACGGCCACGGGTTCCTATTTACGCTGTTCTTCGAATTTAATTATTATTAATTTTAAACTAAAGAATACATACATCGTAAAAAAGTTAAATAGATTCATTCAAAACGGTTTTTACTATGCAGCCTAATTTTTTTACAAAGCAAAAATTTTACAATCATGGATGGTTATGAACTTAAAGAAATCTTATTAAAGCTGATAATTAGACGAGATTATATAACTTTTTTGTTTTGAAAAATTAGGCTACATAGCAACAAACCATTTTCAGCTAATCTATGTGACGTTTTCATGATACGTGATACTGTCTAGAATTTAAAAAAAATATATATATTACTCGTAAAAACGGCGTAAATAGGAACGGGTTGCCGTAATAAGACAAACCTTGCCCTCTACGCGTGAGTACACGTTACTGCTCGACTAGGCGCGGTCCTACAAGAGAGAGAACTCTCCTCAGGCACGTTAATCATGGGAATACTTGCAAAACATCTGAAAGTGCCGTAGGCGGGTCCCAGCACGCACGAAGATGAGGACCTAGGGGGCTTGGGTCCACGGAGCTCGTTGAGGGCCACGAGGAATTCTCTTCACCGCGGGGCAGTACGACAATGGGGAGGTTCCCACCAGAGTGTCGGACCCAATCAAGGTCAGGACTGTTACCGGGAGGAGCCGGGGGGGGGGGGGGGCCTCCATCTGCCTCCCGGTGACTGCCGCCTCCGGCTCTTGCCACCCACGGCGCTCTAGGCACAAGACTGTCACCGTCCAGTCGCTCGTGCTGACATAAGTGCACCCCCGTTCGTTATCACAGACCGTAAGCACTGCCTGCCGATTGAAGAACCCTTTCAGCGTTTTGGATACGACTCGTACCTTACTAAACATGCACGACTCTCGCGTATGCTGGTGCATCTCCACGCAAGATGTCTTTAAAGACGCCGCCTGCCACGTACTTCAAATTCGTTGGAATGTGTTAGTAAATACGTTTTTTTCGAAACTATTCAACATGTGCACATTGTGCTAATGTACAAAACGAAAACACACTTCGGACAAAGGCGGAATAAAATTGTTAAGCTTATTCAATGTTCATTAAAAATACTGCTTCTAAGTTCTTCAACGCAAAACCGACTTTATCCGACAGCCGTACTTCAAAATGTACAACCCGGATGTGTGTGAAACTTAGAAACGTACACTGAACTGACTTTACCACCATTAAATTATATGGCCATCCCTTAAAGTTCCATAGTAAAAACAGATCGGCGGGAATCTCGCACGCTAGTTCAGGGCTTGGCTCGTTGTAGCGATGCGGTGTTTGATGCCCGCTTCAAGGTCTCCATTATAGCTTCGTCACTTCTGATACTCTAACGCGCAGGTAGGCGGGGTTCTTAAGCCGCAATACAACTTGATTAAAATTGTACCAAGTTGCAGTGTTATCATATTGTACTATCTGTGCCCAAATGAAAATACTGCTGCGTTTCTTTACCTCTTAACTTTTCCGTAACGCAAAAGTAACTAATTGAGCTCCGTGTTAACTTTATTTTGAAGCAAGCTCATCTACTAGGCAAGACATTAAAAAAACATTAAAAAATGTGTGCTCGCGAGTGATATCACATCAAGTTGCTAAAGAGAAGGCATTCTTTATAGACCGTTCTCGTATCGCGCTGAATAAGTGCTTACTAACGGTTCCATGTTCACTAGAAACATAGTAATTATGTTTACTAAAACCACAAGGTAACGGTGTACATTATTTAAGTGTTTTGTAGACCTTTTTCCCAACATGTTTTTACGTCATGGAAACAACCTAGACATTTAAACAACATTTATTTGATTCGCATGACTGGACTAATATTGGCAAACACATAGTCCTGATAATTGTATATTCTCATTTCGTAAGTTCAAGTGACGAAACTAGTAATTTATTACCGAGCATTTGCAAAATCGTAGAAACTATCGACGGTAAAATATAACGCGAAACGGTAAGGATTATCACAGACAGTTACGCGTTTACACGAATATTAAAAATCATCAAAAATGCGTCACATTGTGCCAATATCATCCCCGTTACAATGTTTCTGAAAAGCAATTTTCTTGGGTTATGACTGGGAGAACTTCAGAAATGAAATCCTGTCGGGATTCGTTCCAGTGTGAAACACACGCCTGATTATGCTGGTATCTCTTCCTCCACCTTCGCTTCTTATCGAAGCAAAAAAATTGCACAAAAGTGTGCTCGTAGCAATATAAATACAACGCAACCACACTAGTCTACCAATTTTTTTTATCCTTAATCAGATGAAACCACTGTAGTACTACCAGTTCAGTTCGTTTACTGGTGAATGAACGTGATTCGTTAGTGACTCTACCTTGCTCACGTGCTGTTCGGGGACACTTCAAACCCAACTAGTCCAGATAAAAACCTAAAAATTTGGAAATTAATTTCAATACACGGTGCACTGTAAATATGCGCGAAGTAGTTCGAGTCAGTAATAACTTCAATTAATTAATTTATTTATTTATTTATTTTGTTTTTATTTACCGTGGGCGCAGTTACGGCAATATTTGCCTTTTCTTCCACTGGGCCCGGTATACATGAGCATATATTAAAAATACAATAATACTACTACTCTAAGTTTACTTACCCATTAATAATACACAAATTTCCTAAATAATTCAAGAAAACACAATAAATATCGCTTACTAGATTGTCACACACATTTAAGTTTACATTTGATTTTCTTGTAGATTATCAAATTACAATTACAACGTTTTTAAGTTTTAATAAGACTTTTTTTTCTAATTTTATTACGTGTGAAGATTTCTAAGATAAATCAATTTTGGTTGATTAGAAAAAAAAAAGACGAATAATGGGTCATACGTTCTCAGCTCAGAAAAAAAAAAAGTATATCATTATAGCGCAATTAAATTAACAAAATGCAGTTGCTACAGTAGAACATATTACTGTGCGTTTATGACATCACGAGTTCTGGGAAGGTACTTTTATGAATACTTAAGTAGGCCTATTTTGTATTGTAATTATAAATATGTGTTGGGCTTACGTCTCATCAACAGCTGGGTCATTATACATGGTTACACACAACTTTACACAAGGACAGTGACAATTATTATTATTATTACTATACTATTATTATAAGGAACCATTATCCCTGCGTTCGCTTGGGCCGATGACGGATAATAATGGAAAACCGAAATTATGATGGCCGTAGCCGATAATCGAAACCAGGTCTTGCCGAACAACGTGTTACCGTTGCGCCACCTAGCTCGGTAGTATGACATGTGTAAAGGACAAATTCCAATGTACTTTGGGAAGTGTTTCTGTTTGAAAATGTGTTGTTCAACCTCGTCGAACGGCCTGGCGAGTGTGTCAGCTGGAAACGAAGCCAAGGTCGTGTGGTTGCCAAACATGCCAGTCCTCACTGGACCGTGGGAGAAACTCTTTCTTCTGGCAACGCCTCTGGTTAGCAACATTTCACATGCAAACAATCACGCCGACAACGCCACTATTAGCACAACATTTTCTTCCAAAACACGTTTTCCACTTTACTCTGTCGTACGTGGGGAGAGAATTTTGAAGATTGTAAGAGACAAAAAGTTAAATTTATACACTGGGATTTGAGTGTGCCAAATTAATTGTTACGTAAAAACATTACTTTACATATGAACCACTGAAGTGTAATTTTTCAGAAAACAATTGATTTTTATTTATTTAAAGCCTACAGTAATAGTAACGAATTTGTGTTACTTTGAAAATAGCGTATTTACATTATTTGCGGTTAAAGTAGTTTAAGTTTTTAAATACACGTTTTACTTCGGGTATTATCTATGCTACAAAGATAAATTCAATTGTTCTCACAGAAAAATAGTTAAATAGAAATTTTGTTAACACCAACTTACTTATATTTTTTAAGTTTATCTTTGTTGTAAAGCAAGATATCTTTGCCACAACCTAAGCGAAACAGTTTCAATGCCAACGTTTATTCCTTTACTAATACTCTAAACTGATTTTAATATTAGCTGCACAACGTCAAGCGTCGCAGCTTACTCGATGTTCATACACACGAACATCTAGGGCCTATATATAAATCAGCAAAATGTATATAAGATATTATTTTTTTTTAAGGCTGAAGTAGCTGTTATTTTAACTGCTATGACTAATTAAGGCAACAATTCGTATGTATATTTCCCACATCATCGTAGTTGAGATTAGGGAATGAAAAGGAATTGAAGGTCGGACTATACAAACCTCTGCGCCTTCGAGTAGTTGTGATTTGTTGTTTGAATGACCACAAAAAAAAAAAAAAAAAGACCGAGCTGCGTGTGACTCGGGTCTGAATTTTCCAACACAATAAATGTAAAAACCACACATTCACAGAGGCAGCATGAACTATCATGAATGAAATTAATTCCTGGAGTTTACACGTTTATACTTCCAAGACAACGCAAACACTCTTCCCCGGTGCTTAACATTACAGTGAAGCTAATATGTTTAGGACGTCATTATAGAGCAATAAAACAAATCAGACATAGAAAACGATTTTGCCATCTCTCACAGTCAAATTTTTTCAACAGCATCGTTTTGTGTCGAGCGATGTATTAGGTCGTAAACGAGCAAGGACAAGTTCAGGTAAATGTGGGTCAGGTTTTACTAGTCAAAATTTATCACTGATGTTAGAAGTGAATATTTAAATAAAAACCTAATTTAGAACGTTTTTAAACTGATTAAAAGGAATAAACTAATTTCACTTATGAAAATACTTGCAGTATGTAAAATGTAAATACGGAAGAACACGTACAACAGAAAACCCAGTAAGGAATGTAGAGAGAAGCTGTAGTTGAGAAAACTCACACAGCAGTTCATATATAATTGTTGGTGACTTGGTGAGCTATTCACGCATCAATAATAGTAGGAAGAAAACTCACACAACAATTCATGCATAAATTATATCGCATGTGCCCCGCGTTTTTAGGTTTTAAATATTACAAATATTTTCGTAGGAGATACTTTTTAGTCAGTTTTAAAATCGTGATATATTAAAATAATAATTTTCTGCTGTTTAGTATTGTGTGTGATTGAAATTTTGAAATAATTGATGTTTAAGGTTCCAAGACTCATATTCATCGTAAAATTAATTTTACGCCATTCATAAAAAATTAAAACAAAAATTTAATAATTTTTTTTTAATTTTCTTTCTATTATATTGCAGTACCTTTCAGTTCTGAGTTACATTTAAAGTTTCAAGTCTATACTAATCGGGAAGTTAGTTTAAAATAGATTGCAAAATTTGTACCGATCATACATAGACAAGATTGCGAGTTAATAAAACCCTACAAATATACAGTGTTTCAGTAAAACTTTGAGCAATGCATAAGATAAAGAACACAAAGCTAGTTACTAAAAACATGTTAACTACGTACAAAGTGCAGCACAACACTCAGTGGACTTTCATTTTGTATAACAGTGTTTCTTCTTCAGCCTTTGATTTTCGCATATTCATCTCTTTGCTATGTTATTCTTGTCGGTATTTGCGAGTACCCATTTCTTAGACTATGGCTATTAGTTTGTAAACAATGTAGTTAGCAACGAGCCAGATATCCTCAACGTTCTGTGTATCAGCTGCAGCAGCATCAACACTGCATGGTCCTACGTCAGACGACTCGCCCGTAATGTCACGCACACGGCATTTCCTCTACGAACAAGCATTGTGTCGGGAACTTCCCAGCGTGACGTGTAACCGTTTATTTTCCTCGTTCACAGTTTCGTCTACGGAAAGCGATACAAGGAACCAAAAGAAAAATATCTGATCCGAATGTCAAATGTAATTATTTTTTAATTACGTACTTAATATGCGAATTCTTTAATTCGTTACTGTCGGATCTCAGCGTTCCTATTTTGAGAACAGAGTACGCCACGTATCTATTATAGTAACTGACGTCGTTTATTATAAAAAATTTACGAAGTCTGAAAAGCAACCCCACGAAGCATTACACAATATTATTGTAATTAAAGCCTACATAAACACGAATACATATGCAACAGCGCAAACAGACGTACAAATGACCGCGATAGTTAGTTCACCGACCGAATGCACTGATCGTCAACACCTGGGAAGGAATTATGATCAGACCCATACATGTCTGACAGGTCCGCGACACGGTGACAGGCCTGCCCGTGGTTGTTTTTAGAATGGCTGCCAGGTACCAGGGGACGGCTATTAAGTTTTGATGGAAGCAGCCGGGGATGGTAGCTCGGGAGAATGGGCCCGGGAAAGTGGGAACGCAGAATCGCGCACCTGGAAAAGGAGCGTCCAGAGGGGAAAGCCGGCCGCGTGCCACATACTATCACGTGGCGGCAGGGCGCTGGGTACGACGCGCACACGGCGCAGCGCACCCGTACGTCCGACGTACCAGTTGTACAACCGTCCCGCATGTCGTTCGATTTGCCTCCCAGCTTTTCGCTTCCCTAGCAAATCGCGTCCTCTCGTTCCAGCTAGCAACTGATCATGGAAACTCCAAGGCGAAATTATAGCAGTTAGGACTTTTGACTTAGAACGTCTCTTACTTGCGAGGCTTGTGGAATCGACGGTACAAGAGTACGCGTTTTCACAGAGTATCTACAATTCCAAGATATCATCGAATGTCTGCACACAGATCTAAAGAGCAAGGGTTTCAAATTCACAACAGCATGAATGGCAAGAACACACATGTAATGTGAAATATATTTACAAAGTCGGCCGGAGACAACTGGTATATGCCTTGCATGATAACCCCGATCACCCATCAAAGTCTCAAGAGGCAACATAGAGTCAATCAAAATGGCGAAGGGACATGTTGTACAAAAAACACGAGCAAAATTATTAGTAATTAACAACGGCATGAAATGAAGAGGTAAGAAGATGCGAGAAGCACATTCATTCCGTGCACTACATTTCGTTTGCAAGTAAGGATTCTGCGTGGGCGGCTGGAGTGAGTGCTAGTACTGGCCTTCGGGCCAATAAAACTTGCCTCCCTGCTCCTAGTTGCAAGCCTGGCTCGACGCCGTGTTTCCTAACTCACGCGGGATACTATACAATATAGTAGAAACAGCACAGCCATGATATAAAATCAAAACGTTTCGACAGTATTTGCGCTGTAGCGCCAAGTGGTTGACATCTCGTGACGAGTTTATGAACTAGTAAAGACGGCATCAACAAATGTTTTGCCGTTTACGACAATGTGATAGTTCAGATGTATTTTAGAGTTTTATTGCGTAGAAAACCAGTAACTTGAAATGTTCTGAATTTTCAAATGCTAAAAATAGTCTGAACTTGCTTTGTTGCCATAATAGTTAAGGATAAAAAGCTTTCATAGTATTATTTTCCAGATGACAGTTGCAGTTGCTTCGTGCTCGGTAACTTCAACTTGAAAGACATTATATATGTTTGAATTAGAACAAAATGTAAAAATTTAAATCAAATTGAAAAATTGACGTACGTAAATTAAAAGCAACAAACCTAATATTAAACTCGTAACACATTATAGTATCCAGTTTGCAACTGCCACTACAGGTATTTTAAATAAATTTATTTGAAATTAATTTAGATATTAGTAAGGACTTTTTAAGAAATGTAAATCTATAGTAATATTTTTAAGGCGTATGAAAATAATCTAGTATCACTAAGCAAAATTTCGTTGAATTTTTGTTACATGCGTTTTAAATATTAAATAGCAATAGCGCTATCTATTGTCAAAATTTTAAACTGCTATAATTTAACCGTAGTTGAAATAAAGATATTAGTTGAAATTTCTTAATTTTGCAGACGTCCCTCACTTTGCTGTTTTACATGTTTAATTATAACTTTTGTAGTGATTGTCAACGTATATTTATGTAGTAGATTCAGTAATGAGCTATGTATGCTATTTATAACGTCAGGGAAAAGGCAGACAAATAAAACAGATGATTCCCAAACATGACATTTGCATTCAAAAACACAATCCCGCATAAATTAACATTTTCAACTGCCAAAACTTTGATTAACAGGCAGAAAAAATTCTCTACACAATCAATACTTTCATACATTTCTTTTGGTGGCTGAAATATACTCTTATTTCGCCTGGTTCGCACAAAAACGAAAATTTAAAATACAAATACAAGCAAACAAATAGCCAAGTAGCTTTGTTGACGCATTTTGTCGTATGCAGTGCTGCGCTCTGGAGGAGGCGACGCCACGAATACCAACATTCAGAAAGTGAGGAAACTACGGACAGAACGTTATCCGGAAACTAACGGTTCCGCACTGTTCGTGGCCTTATGATATTTCGGGTATGACATTTGTTAGTTGCTAACTGTCGTTTGGCGTATTTTTATGGTATATTAGACATCAATATTTACATAATATTTTAATCCATCGTGGTATACTATTAATATTCGATGGATCACAAAAACACTCTTTCACGTTAACCTCGATAAGATATGAATGTAGCAAAACTTATCTGAAAAGCTCTATTGTACAGTTGCGGGTTCGATCTATATCTAGTGCCAAGCACGATGCTGGAATATTTGTTTAGATCCCACCTATGACAGTGGTAACATGAACTTAGGGTTTTACATCGCAAGGCTACAATCCAAGCCAAAGAGGAGACGGACCATAATGAGTACGGTCTACATGCTACAAAAGCGTGACGTTCGCGTACACAGCTATTGAGAACCAATTGAAGCGCTGAAATATGCGGTTGTTACAAGCAAGGCCTACTTTCACAGCACTTGATACACCCAATAGTTAGAAGAACTGCTCAGAAAAGGGGATGTTCCAAACCACTGAAGTAGTTTAATTTTGCTCTGCGCTTTCCGCTCGTGGTAATAAGAGCCTGCGTGCATTGAGAGAAAGTGGAGAATGTGCTGTCATTAGTCATTTTCACGCCTCGCGTTTATTGAGGGTAGTTATCGCTATTTTTTTCGTCACTACGATATAAACGGTTCGATTCCCCCGGAATCTCATGCACTTGCACACCATTACAGGAACGGACAATGTTGATCATACAAATCACTTTTAAAACTGTTTTCCGAAAATTTAGCTTCATTAATTCAACTCCTGGCAATACTATTTTAACGTTGTAATTGTTACCGAACCAAAATCTATGTCTTTTGGCTATTTCTGATGACTAAGAAAACTGATTTATCGTGGAAGAAGTATACTTTTTACTAGGCTTTGATATAGCATAACCATATCCGACGTCTAGGGACGGGAATTTTCGGTGAAATGATTTTTGCCCAGCTTTATTTTAGTGCCTTACGTGCACACCTGCAGCTCAACTTCATAGCTATTGACAGAGCGTTTTTGTGCAGAGTCGTTATTCATTTGACTGAGCCAATCAGTACACATATAACTGCCACACATCACGTCTGTGATTTGCGGGTTTAACCTCCACACGCTGGGTGTTACAGCATCCAATCACTGACCACATAGCAGAGATTCAGGTGCGCACGTAAGGCACTGAAACAAAGTGATGCAAAAATCTTGTCGCGAAATTTCCTGTTTATGACGTCCTACCTTCTATAATGGCATGTCTCCATATGATTGGACCAACGATAACTCTGCTGCGCCACTACTGAATATGTGTGATTTGTCTTTATACCTCAACACAACAATCACACAAGGCGCAGGCTGGTACATTGTTATGCTAGCTACGGTCGCACGAAAGTCTTGCGATTTTCCACTACCTCCAATAATATCTGTTAGCCAGAGAATATGTAAATTCTAGTCAACTGCAGACATTTTTGTCAAGTAATAAATAATATTTATTGGTTAAAACAATAATTCCAGTACCGTTTCAATGTATTTCTTTAAGTTTAAGATTTACGAGAAGTATGTCGACAAAGCGCAATATTTACATCATGAACTTGCAATACATATATTTCACAAGCAAACATCTCGTTAAAAGTGGCTTCTAAATATATATTTTCCCAATTGCGTTAATTTATTCCATTCTACTTGCTAACACAACATGAGAAGTATATATTTACTTATAATTTTAACTATTCATTTGTATTAGATTTTCAAAATCTGTGTTCTTAAAATTTTATTTAAATTGCAAATAAAAGTACTCAATACAAAATCTTCAGATTGGCGACTATTTAAGTGCCACATTGCTCACACCGAAACTGTAAAAAAGACTACAAATTTACTTGCGTGAATAACGTACTAAAAAAATTTCCTGTGCTTAGAGTCGCCCACCGATACTGCGTTTACATAAGTAACATAGGTCTAAAGTACCGCGGATTTCATTCATTTCTGTCGACACGTAAGTATCCGTCAATAAGCACGAAGTGGTAGAAAATTTTTTACTGATAGCATTAAGAATACTGGGCTGGCAATCAAGAGTGAATGGATTAGATTCCCATTACGTCCTTCCCAAAAACCGGTTTTACATAGTTTTTCGAAATTAAATTCATGGCATGGCCGATTCCACCATTGTTCCTGATCCTCTGGTCGTCCATTGTCTGTGAAACGTTAAGCCTTGCACACTTTACCGTAAAAAGCCTATAATTATTATAAGGTTAACTATATTTAATTGTTTTACTAATTACTTTTACTGTATTCCAGTGGCTCTCACTAATCGTAAAGTATTCGATTCCATTCATTTTACTTTACTCGCCAAGCGTATCAGTTTATTAAATGGCATCCAGATTTACTGACGTCACTGATACACATCTGGAGAGTAGTGACAGGAATCCGGGGAGTATGTTCCTATTTGCCCAGCAGGACCCTGATGAGACAGCAGTTAACTCACCGCTTAATAACTACGTACAACGACAAGTAAAGAAACAAATACAAATTCTTATTACAGAAGTAGGTAATTAAATATTACAGGTAGCGTAACAAGTACGTTAGTGAGGATGGGTTTAAGCCGAGGATCGTTTTGGTATTCGCAAATGTCAAAGTGGCTGCACTCTATAAACATACATAACGACAAATAAGCTAGCACAGAATATAATTTAATACGTGCACACAAAACTCAGCCTCAGTGCAAAAAAAAAAATGGGTTCACATTATGAACGCGTAACCTCAGCGGGAAATATAGTCTAAATAGTTAATTATCAGAAGCAAGAGAAACCATCCGATAACTCTTCAACTCATGACTTAGGCGGTTAAACGTATTTTATCGACATGAAAGAGCTACTCATTGAGACTCCGTAATGAGGTTATTTTGAACTGTGTTTACTACAAAATCACCAACAATTTTATGACCACCCTAGTCGTAGCCACTAAGACGTTACCCACAAGTCACGAGGTTTTAGGTTCAAGTCCTGAGTAAGTCACCATATATGTGTGTTATATTTGGCTGTGCTTCAAGATTTGCTGCAGCTTGCATGTAATGTGCATTAAAAGACATCAAGTAACTAACTTTCCCACTGCGTCAGGTACATTGTAAAAAAAGTTAGTAATGTTACTCATCATATGTATGGTAATATTCCCCAACCTTGAGAGGGAAATCTTATTTCCGAATATGTGTGGAAATTTCCGCAAGTTAGTGTATTCGCTACACAAACCACTAGGAAGTTTTGCTGGCTCGTTATGTCAAATTGTCCAAGAGGGCTTGGGCCAACATGTAATGAAAAATTACATTACCAGTTGAGTAACTTTCCTTGACACGTGTTGAGTAATTTTCCCTCACTTATAGAGGTAATTAGCTTCCATTACATGTAGAGTAAATTTACCTAAATTTTTTACAGTGTAGCCACAGGAAGTGTTGTAGATAGTGTACAGCTGATTGTATATAAGCTAAAAAGCGCCAATTGCTAACTTCAGTATAAATGAACACCACAAAATACTTTTAGTTGATTTCCCAGTCGTAACCGTCATGTCACACAAAATATTTATGACTTTCCACCTTACCGGAGGATGGTTTGTAAATTCTTAAATATTGTTACTTTGTTGTGTACCGTTAAACAAAAGGTTTCGGCTGATGTGAACTGAAAGACCAGAAAATCAGCCAAAGCACAGTGCAGCAAATTGTGAAGAGCTGTTACCGGAATAAGTGCCGAACTCACCTTCGATACTGTGAATTGTCAGTTCTTCGGATGGAACGTTCCTAAACTGTATTTTATTTTTGTAAAAATTACACGACATTTCTTTGTAGTTTTACTAACTTTAGTAGATGTACAAAAATGGTCACTGTACAATTATTTGTTTGTAAAGTTACGACGATTTTCTTTGTAAAAAAGTTAAGACAGTCAAAGTCTTCCAAAATCATAAGTTCGCAGGAATTTACACAGTTATACACAAATCACATCCTCAGGAAATCATTATTCTGGAATAAAGTGAATATACGTTTATATTGCATGCTTAAAAAGTAAAAAAAAAAAAAAGTTATCATCACTACACTGTACATTGAATGTATACAAATAAAAAAAAAGATCGAGTACCACTTTAAGTCAATGTGGTCTAGGGGTAATACGTGGTATTTATGCGCGAAGATGCAGGTTCGAATTTGGGTGCCTGCGCGTATTTTTTTTATATAATTACGTGTAAAATCTAAGTGTTCAAAAAATTTAATAAATACGTTCAATGTTAACCAATATAAAATGAATATTTAAAATTTGTTTTTCTTTGTTGCAAGTACAAATACAAGTATATTCCTTGAAATTTTCTAAACATATAGGTGAAAATGTTTTATTTTTTTTTTTAACAAGAACATATATTGCCATTTCGCAATGAATTTTTCTTTGGAAACTGGGTTTGCAAGGATTTTCTTCGAAACACTGAAAATAATAATAGTAATAATATAAATAAATATATATACATATATAGTGTACACCGTTATGTACAGCGTGTACTGCTCGTCCATGCGCATAAACGTGTATTCTGCAAAGGATCGACCCCGGATCCCGCCACGCAGCAGGTGAAAGCAGCAGCCGCATCTGACCCACATCCTCTAAGAAGACGAGAGGTACCTGGAGCGGTGGAGTTCAAAGGTCAGCACTCAAGCCTGGTCGCTATTACAGCTCAAATTGCACCTCCCTCCCCAACCATACCCCGCGGCGAATGTGACCGCACGAGTGAGTGACCTTTAGAGAAGTTTGCCGCAGGGCGCGAAATATAAACCGCTCTCCCGTCGACTCGGCCATAGCGCGATAAGGTCGACCTCTGCTGAAGGATCAAATACGACTTCGCTCTCGTGACCATCTCGGCCATAGCGCACGACAGAGATGGAACGCGCTGGGTACCAAGGATGCTGAACACTCGGATTACGAGGAGCAGTCAAGGGCACAAACAAATGTAGGACAACACTGATCTGCAGAGACAGGAGAGATTTTCGGGTTTTGTGGCAAACAGAGTTACACTTTTCTGTGTTCCGTACTACAGAATTTTTGCGTCTTCTTACTGAACACCATTACAAAGAAGATTTTTTTTTCTCTTATCAGGGTTGTATTAATTAGGCGCAGCAATTTTTTTTTTCGGACGGGGGTTACTGATGCTTTGAATCCCAAGGATAATACAAATTAAATAAGATCAGTCGCAGATGATACACAAGAATAATTTAAGCATATCACTAAATTAATTACAGAATTATTTTCCGTTACAATAATTTTTATCGAAGCAACAACTGTGCAGGAACGCCAATTAGAATGCGATATTCCCATAGTCTGGTATTGAATTATCACTTACTCTTTATTACACTGTACGCTATTTTGGACTTAAAATATAATTGCATTAGCTGAGGATTCAGTAAGTTTAATAGGGTTATGGACAACCTACATTCCACAATTATTTAAGAATCAAAACAGTAAAACTTACTTTTTTTTTATTTAAGTTTAAAATACGGGCTTATAACGGTCTAAGGATAAGCAATTTTTTTTTCTGAAAATGTGGATAAAATCACTAGCTTTATACTAACGATGGCCAAACTTACTATCATATGATAAATATTCGATCGAGTAACTTCAAAACACTAGATAACACAATACATGTACAATAATAACGTAAAATTCCATACATGACTACACACTGCACGACAGAAATCTGCCCCCAGATTAATGCTCTGCACTATACATGCGGTGTAGCATCTGATGCGGCACACTAACTCGCTATTACTGGCTGACTTCCTGCATTTTCTTCATAACGACCAAAACCAAATTCGAATATAAAAAAGAAAAAGAAAATAACTCTTATTAAACAATACCCCTAGTTTGGTAACAGTCAAAATTAAAATACGAGCGAAAATAAAGCTCGTATTAAGTTTACTTAGAAACTTAGGGGAGGGGAGCACAATTTAAGCACGTACAGATGAATTGCGGTTTTATTAATATAAAAAAATATTAACGTTACTGGCACGTTCACTCGAAAATATAACTGGAATGTAGAAGGTAACCTTCTTAAATTTCAGGGAATACTCTTATCACACTAAAAGAATATGCATAAAGAAACGTCATCGACAAATACGGGACTCAAAACGTCCACTTAGGCGTTTTTCAATCCCGCAGATGCCGATTCCATGAAAATGTCCGAGTCCAGAATCCAAAAGTTTCATCGCGTCTACGGATATCTGTAAAAGCAAACAGCTGTAACATTCAGACCTGAGCAAAGAAAACAAAAGAGAGCGGTAGGTGGTCAGATGAGGGTGAGAGGAAGTGTTGTCAGCGGCCGTGACGGGCGGTGTCGGTGGTCGTGGTTGCGGAAGTCTCGCGCTAAGGGGGGTCGAGTGTCAGCGACACAGGTGGTGGGGTGCTGGCAACAAGTGGAGGAGGTCAATGTGCAGTCGTGGAAAGTGTCAGTTGAGACGTGCCTCTGAGCCAGAGACCAGTTTGGAACGTGCCTCACTGTCCTCGGAGGTTGGCCCAGCATACTAAGTAGTTACGCACATGATACGAGGAGGCTGTAATAGTGAGGGTTCGCTCACACACACGGCAATGACTCAGTTTACGAGGATCGAATCTATACGCAGGTGTCTCGGAGACCACTACAACCAGGAGGTTTCGTAGTCTTTAGTTCTCGGTGCGTTACGCTGGCCTCTTATTGGCTGTCCGAGGTTGTTGACACGAACCATGTGTCTGGTTACTGCATGTTACTGCAGGTTTCCTATTGGCCTGTATGCCAGCTAGTACGGCAGCCTGGTGGTAGGCGTTTCCTCCATGCTGCTGGCGTGCGGAATGTGTGACTGTATTTGCCGTCCTACGGCCTATTTCACTTCTGTGTTGCTAATTATTCTGTGATACAAGTCAATAACAATAAACAGGTTGCGAAGCGAGTCGCTTTTCAACGGACACAACATATTATCCGACACAATACTCTGGGCACGTGATTTTAACATACATGAAGCTATGGTAAGTTGAGAGGGTTTTATGGCCCTTTAACAACGAGGTCTTAAGAGCCGACGAGGGTGACGTGAGGTGAAGGGACAACACGACAGCCATGACCGAGCCAGGATTCGAACCCATAGGGCCGACACAGTCATATTGAGTAAAATCTAACGCCTCTCTGAGTGAACTATGAGAAGTTTTCACTGCAGAAACGAAACGTGAGTGAAACTAAGGAAAAGCTGAGAATTTCTTGAGTTGACATCAGATCTTCCTTAAGATTTTCTCAAGCTACAAATAAATCATGGCGGCCGTAAATTAAGGTCAGAACGCCACATGGGGGAGAATGATATTCTTATTTTGAATGTATTGGTAATATTTTACAGAAGGAACATAAACACGGTGTAAATAAAAGATCGTACTGGTATCTACGACACAAATTATATTCGTTGTGCGCATACTTACGTGAAAGCGATGTCGTGTTTTTAATGGGACTTTTGTTTTCAAACAAAATTGTTGCGATACCATTTTATAAACAAAATAAACTATCTATTATATTAATTTTTATTTTGAATTTTTTCGACTTTACAGTATGCGAAACACAAAATATAAATTACCAAATCGTCATCGTTTAAGTTTTCTGCATTACAAATGGAAAATAATATTCATTTTAGCTACATTCGCAAGTCAATGTATGAAGATAAATTATTTTTCTCGCGAATATTGTAGTAATACTTCACCTCAACTGAGATATCTCAATTTCCTGACTGTGCAATGCAGACGAGAAAGGCTCAGATTTTACCCAAGTTCTCCTTAATTTCACCTTTATCTCAAGATTTTCCTCACTTGACTCTGCAATCGACTCATAGACCGGCGCCTAATCTACGGAGATTGGCAACATGCATAAAGTTATCAACTAATAAGAGTAGGTCGTGTGATTGGACAATCCGTTCCTCGCCTCTTGAACACTATCAGCAGAGGAGTGTTCCTGCCCCAATCAATCTAATAGTTCCAGAGACAGCTCAAACTTGTGTATAGTTATTACTAATATAGCTTCCCTTGGAACACTTCCACTCTTCGCTACTGCAATTAACGTTTCATTTGAAAAAAAAAAAGCGTGGAATATTCTGTACATTTTCATATGCGACTTTATTTCTTCAGTGGCTTCTTAATAAAAATTATAGTGTGCACCTTGATTCTGATAATTTTAATTAAAACTATTTGCGTACCTAGTGGTCAAAGCAGCATAGCCCTATTGAAAATTTGGAAGTTGAAAAACATGTATTGAGAAACTTTACCCGCATTCTTTACTAATGAAGTGAAAACTACTTGGGACTACATACACAGCTTAATACAAACGGCATCAACCAAATTTATAAACCCAACCAGTACGTAGAAACCCTGTCACAACTCAGCGAAAAGAAAGTGTGCCACTAAGTTGCATTCTGCATCATACAATTACATCAAAGATATCATCTCGCAGCTGACGGCAATGTGCACATTCATTTTCCCGATCAACATGAAATATAAGGAAAGCCAGTCCCAAGTGACATGCTGATATCGAATTTTTTTCTTCAGTTTACTGACTATAAACTATGTTGATCTTGATTGTGCAACGCAAGGACCTATTAGAAAAATTAGTTCACGTGCTTCCCAAAACCTCTTAACACGATACTTATTCACCAAATTGAGTCCCCAGACAGGAAACGGTCAATTTTTATTTTATTTTAATTTGAATAATGCTAAATAATTGTTACGATAGTGATCGTTTCTGTGTAACGAAGCAGATGCTATATGTTTATTTGATGGTGCATAGGATGGTGGACGGTAAACAAAAATAACATATGTGAATCTGTAATTTGAGAAACAACACAAGTCAATTTTCAACAAAAATGAGTAGTGGTGGTTTCAATTTTGTACAGAGGTAAACATACGTATTATTAAACCACATTAAGTGTCATTTGCGAGTGTAGTAAGGCCCTGAAAAGTGAGTTAATATAAGAAACGCCAAATTTAATTGACTACCTCTGTACAACATTATAACGCCCATAACTCATTTTGATAGAAAATTTACTTACGTTGTTTCTCAAATGACTGATACATATGGGTTGTCACAGATAGGAAGGCACCTTCAGGACAGTAAAGAAATGGTTGTGACCCAAAAGTAAAATAACTAAATGGAAATATTAATTTTAAGAGCCGCGCTACAATATCAAGTACAGAATAAGTATGACCTTAGAGCAACATGACCTGACACCGCTTATGTTTACCTTTCTGTCCACGCATTCATATCTCTTCATACCTTCTCTTTGCAATAATGGACATAATCCACCTACATGCCATGCAGCTAAATCACCGGCATAAGTTGCAAATACGTATAAGACTAGGCCTTAAAATTTCCATATGATTGCCAAAACGAGATATCGAAAACAGTAACATTGATGTCAGAAATGTAGCTAATACATGTAAAAGGTGCGTAAAATTACACAAAACTTGTAATATTTTACTAAGGAGAAATTGACTACGCTTACATAATTTCTAGTGGATGACATATTCTGAAAATATTTTGTGGTCTGAATTGTCTTCAAGGTTGCAGCAAACTGTCTTAGCTGCCAATCTGGTAACTATTTTTCTAAACATCTCAGCTGTAAAATATTTTATCACTCGTTTAAACGAAAATGGAAAACTGAGTACACAAACAGCTTATGAGTGGCCTACATCAAAATATCAGTATAAGGAACGTTACCTTACACGTCTATGCGTCGTCTCCGTAGATACAACTTATATTATTGTCCTGTCTACGAATTAATTTTGTGTACTTTGTGGTCAAAACAGCATAGCCATGTTGAAAAAAAATGTAAAATCATGAACATTTTATTTACGATTGGTTGAAACGTGATGGTAGACTTCCAGTTATTGAAGACTCGGGTTGATCATCAGTTGGCGGTAGAGCGAAGAGAAGTTAATATGAAAATTGTGTTTAATAACGCGTAACGGGTTAGTTCCCGGGCATATTATACGTTGGAATGGCTAGCTAGGCCTTTGAAGGGCCGAAAGAGGAAGAGAACTTTTACGGTTTCTAAAGTTTTCATTTCCTCTTCATTATTGCGTACATCCTCTCACCTCTTCATATCGTCGATCATTTTCGTCATTATGGGTTTATTAACCTGGTTGGCTCCGGAGCAGCAAACGTACTGAATATGGACATTGATTATATCGTGCAATATTAGAATAAGAGATTATTAGCTTTGATTGCAAAAGCTGGAGTCAGCACGTTACTTTATTTTATAACGTACGGCCGGCCTATATATCGGTAATTTTTTTGCCGTGTATGTTTAAATGGAGATATAGTGATCTCATATTTACTCAGTCCAAAGTGAAAGATTCTGACGGTTAATTTTTCAGGCAGTTCTCGGTTTGGTTGTAGGGTGGAACCGTGCCATACAAAGCGTCGGCAGAGCAGTGTTAACAATGCGTAAGCAGGTTGTGTTACCGCCAAGCGAGGTTACTTTGTGCCAACTATAGGTGACTTTGTTCCACTTATAATGTAGTCGCCGTTTTGGGTGTCACATTATGGTGACCGCCTGTTCTTTAACCAATCGCAATTCGGTAAGTTCGTGACAATGCACCTTGTCCAAGGAAATGTAGTTAACCAGTTTTTTTTAGTTACGAAACACATTTGTATTACGCTCTGCTCTGAGAGGTTTTCACTACTTCGAGGTACATCAGCAACATAAACACAGTGTCCATAACCTCAAAATGCATCAACGCCATAATGTGACGCCCAAAGGTCCTGACTACTCTTACCTCCATTGCCTACGGCGCCCAATGAGAAGTCTGATATCGGAGTGTGATACCCTACACTTGGTACAGTACACATTGCCTGTTTATTTATTTTACCAACATCCTCAGATACAAAGCAGGTAGAAGTGGCGCACTAATTCTCCCTAGCGGCCGAGGAATGTTCGCACCGCTGGGATGCGCACAGTGCCACTGCGCACACGGACATGTCAAGACGCTCACGGGCGGACGTGGGAAATGCGCGCACTACACACGCCTAATTACCTCGCGATGAGCTGAGCTGATTACATTCCACACCAGTCGCGCAGGTACCGTTGGGTTTGTATAAGGTCAAGAGGCCGAACGAAGCCTCCCGTGGCACAATGAGGCAACCACGTGGGTTACGTCGGGTTGGCGGCCTACATATTATAGCGTGTGCGCCAACCAACCCCGATTATTTTTCTGGTCTGTAATAAAAATACTTCTCCACGGTTCGCTGGTTTGTAGCGCCCTTTAACACTGAAAGCTAATGAACATGAAATTCGTACACAGTGGCGGTGGAAGGTATTCTTGTCAGGAGGAACAGTATCGTTGACAAAAATTTATTCCCGAGCTTTTTTCCTATAACGGCTTATAAAGTGCTGTCCTCCCCCGAGAATATTTGAATTTTAGTGTGCAAATTGGTGCTAGTTATGTGGTTTTCGAATCTTAAGTATTGAATACACAGCTGGCAGAAATTGTAATATTTTTTAATATTAATACTTAGGGTGGGTACAAATGCCTGTACTGTTGCTCCCCTCTGTTATATGGGAGGGAAAGTGTTCCCCTGTCTCCCCCTCTCGGTCACCAATGTTCGTATAAGACATAACCAAAATGCTGAAATACTTCATAAAAAACGCGGCAGTAAAAAGATACTGAAATAATACATACACCCATTTGGTCGAAGCTATTCCGCATCATACAGATGCTGACTAAAACGAAAATTGCAAAGCTGTCTGAACAAATATACTGCAGGCAGCAGAAAAACAAAGAAGCAAGTACACGTACTGGTGTGTTCAGCGTCGTCATAGTAGTGTCGCCGAGCCTCATGTGACGTTATTACGTCATCTTGTCTAGTGTGCTTCGGGATAAAGTGAGAACTGCTGATACCTTAGCTACTTTTACATTTTAAAAAATATGGTTTCCTGACTTTTATCATTTAAAACAAAGCTACCTAAGTAACAATTACAACGAAAATAGTAGTGTACTCGAATGTTACCGTTTCACAATAAAGGCTAACTTTTAAATTAATATTCTAGACAAGGTGGTCATCAAAAAGTGATCACTTTGACGCGAATGACCTGCACGTTGTTAGCTCTCAATAACTGTCTACTCTGTCTTACTTGTAGCGTCTTGTTCCCCTCCCATTTATTCAATTTGGTTATTCGTTTCGAGAAATTTGGTTTTTAATTTATTTTGGCTCTGACATACTAGTTAGTATGTGCTTGTTAAATTATCTTTGTATTTGTATGTGCTGACTTAACTCAAATTGGGTTTGTTTTTCTTTATTGCTTTCTCGTCTCACTTTTGGTTTTCTGAGACGGCATACTGCTGCAATTGCGTATGTCCAAATTACTTCACTCAATTTAGAAATCATACGTTTCTGTTATCCTCCAGTATGAAAATGCTACGTTTTTCTAAATTCGAAATAGCTTCCTTTTTATGTCATACAGAACTATTTTTTAATTTTATTTTATTTACTTTTTTTATTTAATTTTCTGTTTGTGATTTTTACTAAGCATTTTAATATATGAACGCAACATGAAACGACAGGTTAAATTACTGCTATGAAGGAAAGGAAGAATGCTAGCGAGTGCACCTAAATCACTGTGCCGTTCATTGAACGGTGTGCTGTGTACGAGGTCTGCATGTTTTCTGAATGGTACGTACTAGTAGGCCTACTCTTCTACCGGAACTATGCGAACAACGGAGGAGGGCAGTGCCGATGGCAGTGTAACACTGTCAACTGCCTAGACGTGGTGCGAAGATGGAATATGGTATTCGTTTCAACTATTTGTCCAGTTATAAAAATAACTCAAAAATATGTATGAATAAATATGAAGTCCAGAGTGGCAACAGTTTTGCCGGGCGCTGCGTAGGCCGGCGACAATGTCGGAGTCGCTAGACAGTGCCCACTGCCCACCTCAGCTGCAGGGGCATAAGTCATGGACAGCGGAGGCGCTGACCATGAGCCCATCACCCCCTCCTCCTTCACGGGTTTAGGGTCGCTGAGAAGGTCGCGTCTCCTCTTATGGCCAGCGGGACGAGACGACACACCATACCCAACCTGCCCTGTCCATAAGGATGGCCTTGGAGCGCCCGACAGTCACACCTTCGCCTCTACGACTACATGGTACTGGGAGCTAATGCCGCCCAAGGGGGGCGTAACGTCGAGACAGGAACAATTAGGCTCGCTGCTTCACGGTACTACCCCTGGCCGCGGTGCCCGAATTGTCATACCATTCGCCTCCCACCAAGACGGGGTCCGTCTCCGGATTTTCACACGTGAGAATCGTGCCGGATCATGCCGTTGATCGGCGGGTTTTCTAGGGGATCTCTCGTTCCGCCCCTTCATTCCGGCGCCGCTCCATGCTAACCTCATGTTACCTTCACTAGCGCTAAAAGACTCGATGTTAAGCGTTGACCAAAATCTCTCTCTCACGGTACTTCCCGCGCTTCGAAACACGCTGACTTGCCGCAGCCCGAATTCCTCAGAATAGATTAATTTTTTTCAGTTGCAGATGAATTTAGGAGAGAGCAATGTTACTCTCGAAACATTTGTATTTAATTTGGTTCAACTGTTGCAGGTATAGCCTATTTACTGACAAAGAGTTCAAGTGATGTCGGAGAAATAACCCTCACCCAATCGCAAAAACAACATAAATACAATGCAAGTTATTAATAACTAACTTTTCGTTGCCATAACACCGATAAATCCCAAACTTTTTTTTTGGAGTTCATACTCCTACGGGACACGCAGGATGAAGCAACAATCTACAAGAAGTCGAGGAGAAATCTAAACCTAGCCCAACAAATAGGCTAGTCAAGATGCATAACAATTATTAGGACATACACATTACATGAAGTCAGCTGCAGAACTAAATAACAGTGATGAAGCTTCAACTAGGAAACAGCCATTGCATTCCTGAGCTAACCCAATTTTACCTGGCAGAAAAGATTGCAATGGCTTGCGAATTTAATAAGGGCATTTACCTAACCCGCTCACTTATCACAGCACATGCAAAATATTAATAAGCTAGCACAGTTCTGAGTGATGCGAAATTCTATTACACTCTCAGTAATGTACAGTATCGGTGCATACAGCCGGACTCAAGTAAAGCTGGTTTTACACGACGCAATGTGCATGCAATTTCCACGCAATATGTTGATATTGCATTGGAGCTCAGACACACAATTCTCGGAACCTCACATGCAATGCAAGCGGCGGTGCAATTTCGGCAAATAGAACGTGCTCTATATTTCGATGCAAGTTGCGTGGAACAAGCAATGTGATTGGCCATTCTCTGAAGTAAATGTATGCACGTAGTTGTGAGTATAAACAAAAACAACAAACATTGAATCGACACCAGAGTGTTTTTTTTGCAGTTTTTGGATGAATACAAAATAATGTCCAGCACACTATAATACAAAATCACTAAATTATCACAACAAACATTTATGCGAGAATATATTAAAGGCGGTGGCCGCGTCTGTATCGGAAGTCCGGGAAAAGACTACCGTGCCACTGAAGAGATAAAAAAACCAAGTTCCTACATGGTTCACAATTATTTTAATTTTCGCCAGATAACATTTCCATCACGGCAAGTGTAGCCTACATCATGTGCTTTTAGGTTATCCATTTGCTCTAAACTTTCGGCGGGAAGAAAACAAATTGCATGTATATTGCTCGGGAAAATTGCGCTGTGTAAATGGCCTATGAGAGATTGCATGCAATTATTGCACGAGCGATTGCCTGCAAGGAGCTGTGCGAGAAATAAATTGCGTCGTGTAAAACCAGCTTAACCACAGTGAAGATGCAATGCGGCCACATACGAGCTACGCAAGTTGTTTGATAATACCGCAGTTCAAGCCACGTTTAAGAAGGTAGTTTCATAGATTTGTTTTTATATGTTTGCTTACTTTTTACTAATTTTATGCCTTAACTTTTTAATGCAGAGTCAGTGGTGGCGGGTACAACATTACGTATAGGCGGTTCGGGATAAAGTGAGCACTCAAAATAGCCCTGCTGAATTTCTATTTTCAGCTATTTCGTATATTTCCGCGAGTAACAGCTAACGACGTGAAATGCATAACCTCTCTGGACACGTCACTTGATGTTTGCGCGTGTAAGATAAACTACGCAGTCGGTGGGAACCTATGTAGTCCGATAAAAAAAGTTTATTAATTATATAGAACACAAATATGTCAAATTCATTTGATTTTTTTTTTCAATAATGTTGTATTTAAATGAGAAAATACACTGAACTATGTTCGGCAATTCGTTGCCAACCGTACAATGAGTAAGGGAACTGTTAAATTATATGAAGCAACAGTTAGTGATTTTTTTCAAAGGTTAAATCTTTAGTGCTCACTTTATTCCGAATTACCTATAACAGAATTTTTTACGCTTATTTGAGCTGACCGTTATGCTAGACTGATTGACTGAAGAGATTTTGGTCAGCACTTAGCATCTATGTCTTTAAGTGTTGGTGAGGGGTGACATGGTGTGAGGATGAAGTAGCACCGGAATGAAAAAGGGAAGGGGAGATAAACAGGAGATCCCCGAGAAAAACAGGAGATCCCCGAGAAAAACAGACAACCAGCGGCATCGTCCGGTAAGATTGCTACATGTGAAAATCCGGGAACAGATCCCGCCGGTGAATCGAACCCGGAACGTCTTCGTGGGAGGCGAGAGCTCTAGCCACTGCGCCAACCGCGGCCCATTATAAGACTGAAATCGGTAGATAATCCTTCGACAGTAACGACACGTAAACAAATAATATTTTAAAACATATTTTAACATATTTTTTATTTCCTACCTAATATTAATACATTTAATTAAAAAAAGAACTTAAAGCTAACTTCCCCCGGCTGTTAAAAGAAGAATGGTTTAATAACATTAAACGTAAACTAACTTTTCACTTCTGCTAATTTTTCAAGAGGCCTATCACCACTTTAATTTTATTACTAATTCTTTTTTAAATGAACTTCTTGTTGTATTAATGTGTATTTATGTATAAGGTTAAACACTTCAAGTTGTAAACCGGCCTAGAGCTGAATCTTGTAGTGTATAAATAAATAAAAATAAAATAAATAAATCAGTGCTTTTACGGGTTAAGTCACAATTTTTGAGTTTTGATGTTGGCACATGTTCTGCGTCGTAAAAAACTTCCATTCATTCTTTAACTTCGAGTGCCGTCTCTGGAATGTGTTATATTCACGTTGGCTCATGGAGCGTACTTTAACTGCGCCTACTAATTACGATAGCGAGAATATAGGGAAGAACTCAAGTAAGTCTGTTCTATCACGTATATTTTTAGGTAATAATTTTTGGTGAAAATAATTATGCAACATTTTGTTTCAGTGCCTCGCATGCACGTCTGCAGCTCTTCTTCATGTTCATAACTCTCAACATATTTGTGATTTCACCCGCAAATCGCAGACGGATGATGTCACAGTGATGTTATTTTCTTTGGCACAGTTAGATAGAGTGACGCCTATACACGAATGCACGCTGTCAATAACTACGTACCAGAGCTGCAGATGTGAACGTGAGGCATTGAAACAAAATGTTGCATAATTATTTTCACCAAAAAGCATTGCCTCTACGTATTTTTAGGTCGAGAAGTGCGACTCCGACGTTTCCGAATGACAATTAATAAAATAATTCACAACAGAACACTCTGGCTTAACAAACTTGTTCACTAGCTGCCTCTGCTGCTGTTCAAACGATTGGCTAGTTGTAAATCTAACAATCCAGCGCGGGAGTCAGTGTTTTCATACAGGACTGCAATTGCTTCACAGTCCTCAAGTAAGAATAAGAATTTCACTAACTGTGATCCAATCACGAAAGTATTGAACGTGCCCAGGATATTGAATTGTAACGTCTTCGCGACTTCACGAAATGACCACGTCTGTAGTGATACCTTCACGACTGACAGTGTATACAGGGTGTATATTAATTCATGATACAACGCTTGAGGGCAGGTAGTACGAGCCAAAACAAGCACTTTTTAACTATAAACCCGTAGGCGGAAATGTACCGTCTTCGTAGGGGAGCGCAATGAAAACTCAGCGTAGGCAACCCCGCTGTGCATTACACTGATCTGTCGAAGGTATTTGAAGCCCCCATCCTCTA
>PNEQ01115894.1:0-13959 GCA_003012365.1 Medauroidea extradentata
ATTTTTTTTTGGGGGGGGGGGATATATCCCGCTATCCTCCCTTCTGGCTACGCCCCTGGTTATATGTACCTAATTAAAACCGGAAATCTAAATCTCTTACCAATCCTCCCATACCAAACTAATAGCCACAATTTTTTTCCTATTTCTAGTTATTGTCTACCGGTTTTGAATTTAAAAATATAGATAAATTGATATCCACACTTTTTTTTGTAGACATAGGCTACACAAGGAGGTGATCGAATAAGTCTTTGCTTAGAATCAAAGGAAAGCTAGTTCAGCGCGTGTTATCAAACTCAGTTTAATTGTTTGTTATATGCGAAAGATACATTTAAAATTTTGACTGTAGGTCGAATGGCTGTGCACACCGTCTGCCTGACAGCCCCAGCAAAAGCAAGCCTAAAGTTTTACACTTTAAATTATGCTTTACCATAACTCATTCACCTTTCAAGATGTCACTTTCTGACGGAAACCATTTTATGCGCTGAGAAGAGGAAAATTTTACTACAGGAATGAAAATGTGGAAAACCAATTTATGAGAAAGTTTTTTTGGACATGTAAATATTTATTTCTCCATAACTTTTAGGGCATTTAAACAACAGTCTTAAATATTGTATATGGGTGGTTCACGATAAAGTAAGCGCTTTTTAAGACCATCTGGTCTAGAATAACAATTTTAAAATATTATTTCTTTTGGCTTCAGTGGCTGACTTTTGAAAATGGTACAATCTTAAACACTTTAATTGTTACGTACACAGTTTTGTTTGCATTATAAATGGCCAGAAAAATATAATTTAAGTGAAAGGGAAAAAAATTATAGGGTATCTGAAGTGCTCACTTATCCTGAATCATCTATAACTAGGGCCATGCATTTTTAGCGAAAAGAATTTTGCCCCACTTTGTTTCAGTGCCTTATCTGCACATCTATAGCTGTGCTTCATGGTAATTGGCAGCATGTCTGTGCCAACCACAACAAGGTTACTGCGACATCGCACATGTGTTTATCTGCATATAGAACCCCAAGTCGCGTGACAATTAAAACATCCTATCACTGACTGTGAATCAAAACTGCAGATGTGTACGTAAAGCACTGGAACAAACTGGGTAGTTCACGGCTCTATCTGTAACAATGCAGGTCGCACTAAAAGGAACGGGCTTATCAGCGGTGGCATGTGTGTGAGTCCCACAGTTGACTGAGCTTCGTCCAGGGACCCTGAATTTCCGCGAGAAGGTTTTTGTACCAACTTCATGCATCATGTTCAGATCATTCTCTTTAGTTTGTACTGTATCTATCTGGCAGTTTTGTTTAATATTGTTTTTTTTTTTTTTTTTTTTTTTTTTTTTTTTTTTTTTTTTTTTTTTTTTTTTTTTTTTTTTTTTTTTTTTTTTTTTTTTTTTTTTTTTTTTTTTTTTTTTTTTTTTTTTTTTTTTTTTTTTTGTGATTCAAAGCAAGAAATTATACGGTTTTCATTAAAATCAAAAAGTCAATAAACCAGAATTTTACTAATTAAATAATTAGCTAAAACCATATTATTTACTGCCCCGAAAAAACTAGCCAACATGGAGAAGATTTTAAACAAAACTGCCAGACAGATTTTTGATACTGCTCTCGTTTAAGCGTAAAAAAGTATTACTGCTAAGTAAATAGTAGTAGCTATTTAAAAGACCTGCCGAGTGATAAGTGGGCTTTACGTCTTTACGTCTCTTCAACAGCAAGGCCATCGGAGACGGTGACACAACTTGGTACAATGACGGGAGAATGGAGAGGAGTCGGCCATGGCCTTTGTTAAGGAGCCATCCCAGCATTCGGCTGGAGTGGTTTTGGGAAACCGAAATCAGGATAGCCGGAACCGGGGATCGAACCCGGGTCCTCCAGAATGCGAGTCTAACGTGTTACTTACCGTTCCGCCGCCTCGCTCGGGGCGTACCGAGTGAATTCCACAGTCGTACAATGTGTCCTCGGTTAAGTTACTTGTCTGTTGGTTGCTGTTGCGAGTGACTAACTAGGTATACGATCGTCTCATTCAATCAGAACTTGTGTAGTGTAGCTACAGCAGATTTCTCCGTTTTTGTAGCTAGTTCTAGTTAAGCGACCTCTCTGTTATTGTCACCGTGATTCGGCGACATATTAAATCTTGGCGAGAAATTGTTTTTAAAATTTTGCTGTAGGATTTTTTTTTACTTTGTGTTAGTTATGTAATTTTCTAAGTTATATGCACAAAAACAAGTTTACACATGTCACAAAATGTATAACAGAATAGCAATACAATTATAGGAGCCTATTATTTTCGCTTAGTAATAATTTCTACCATAGCCATAAATAATAGTATAAACCTTCATCTTGTCAAATGCTATCTTACTTACTGTAATAAAACATTTTAAAAAGTAATGAATTTAAACATTGTGCTATCTTTAATTACACTACACCAGCTATACCTCGTGTAGAACTGGTGTAATTTTGCTGCATAAAATTACACCGCCTTGAATGAAACTTCGTCACATCATGCTGAATGAAACTATTTTTTTTTTTTTTTGGTGCAGCTACACCAGGTTGAATGGAACGGAGCTAGTGTAGCGCGGTAGTCCGTGAGTGTTTGTCATTGGTTCAGCGTTCTCAAGGACATGTTTCATAAGCAAAGACCCAATTGTATACTAACATCATCGTCGTAATGGCTCATTTGTTTCGCAACCGATGAACGCGTTCCAGAAAATCTGTACAGTAAATACTTTATTTGGGATTTTGGATTTTTTTAGCAGGCTCAGCAAAAATTAGTGAAAAGAAAAAAACATGTTTGGCGAGAACAATTATATTATTTTAAGAAAGAGTTTATATTTTTAGTGTAAAGCTTTCTTTAAAAAATACAGTAAACTTACATCTAATAAACTAATTTTACCATAAAGTTTGCAAGAATTTTTAAACGATAGCACAATTTCTGTTACCGTTACCTACTGTAAACGAGAATATTCTCTACCGCATGAAGTTACTTTTGGCAACGAAAGTGTTTTATAGTGTGTTTCAAATATGTACCGCCTTTTAACTCTCGCGTAAGGCCATGGTCTTCCATTTATTTCAAACAATTGCAAATATCTCAAATGTTTTTTTTAACCAAATGCTTTGAAAAAAGTTGAGACTGTTTAAACTCATACGATACACAATTTTGTCGCAGCGCTTTTTTAAAAATAATGTACCGTCTACTAGAAAAAAGTTATTTTGTTTCATTTTGGCTAATTTTGATTACACAATATGTGTGATATTTCAGGTGCAAAAATCTAAAAATCCGTTGGGTGGATTGCAACAGAAAAATTAAGTTACAAACGATGATACATAAGTGTTGAAACTGTAAGAACGAATTTTTGATATATGTATTAATTTGCGTTAAAAAAAATATATTTTCGAAACCACTGAAAGACTAAAGAGCGAGGGCCTCGCTGTCATTTCGAAGGACTGTATCGCAATAACGCTGGCTCGTGTATATATATTGTCCATAAGGAGTGCTATTTACAGTAAGGCGCTAATTAAGAATGAAAGACGTTCAGTTGTGAAACAGCACCGCTGGGCAGATGCCAGGACTTTGGTTGAAAGCCAAGGACGAGTTGTCTGTCTGCTGCAATAATGAAAGCTGTAATGTTGTTGTGCCCTCGCACAATTAACTCTCATTTAGCGGCGTTTAACTGGCGCGCTCGGCGTCTCGCGAGATAAAAGCGATCGTCGGGCTGATAATTTCGCGCGCCTCCGTATCTCGTCGGCAATTTAGCCTCAAGGCTTCGGTGTTATCTTGTTATCTCTTCTTCACTACGTTATGTGGAGCGTGACGTTCGCTGAGCCGTACTTCCAGTTATCAACAGCCAGATGCATTCAGCAGGTGAAACTGATAAGCCTTTGAATGTGTTGTTTTAGTAACTTTACGTTTTTTTATTTATTTTATTTTATAACGTACAAATACAGCCTCAGACTGGTTTACAATTGGTACGTAGTTAGAAACTATTAGCATTACTGAAGAAATGTTAATTATGAATATTACAATATTATTACAAAAAAGTTGCATGAAACTTATAATTGTAAGCATTACAAGGTTTTTTTGTTTGCTGTTTTGTGCAGGCGTTAACTTGTTATGATCTCGGGAAGAGTTGTACAGTGGGCAAGGTCGTATATAAGGAGTGGGGGGGGGGGGCTGATTGCCCCGGGCGCTGGGTTAGAGAGGGTGCTGGTGGTGCCGAAAATTTTTACTTGGGAATGAAATATAAATAAGTGTAAAATAAGATACAATACCTACCAATATTTAGACTTTTACTAGTTTATAATTTTTGTACTTTTACTAACCTTGAATACCATATAGTATTACAAATACATTATTTATAATTGGAACGCACACTTAAAGTACATCTAATGTACAGGTTTTATGTATTCCTACTAAAATAATATACTGTTATTTACGCGACTGCAAAACAACGTATGCAAGATACGTTTATTACTGTTGAGTTGGTTGGACTGATGGAAAAGGGAGAGGAAACGATGGAGGGGGAGGGGCAAATCGCAATTCTTGCCCCGGGCGAGGGATAGCCTAGATCCGTCCCTGGTAGTGTGAGTGTAAGACTAGATATATATATGTTTTTTTGGACATACTCCATTGCGATGTAGATGTCCGTGAATGAAAAGTAAAGAGAACAGGAGAAATACATGTGCAGAGAATGCTTTCATCAATAGGATACATACACAACATAAAATACATGTGCAGAGAATGCTTTCATCAATAGGATACATACACAACATAAAATACATGTGCAGAGAATGCTTTCATCAATAGGAGGATACATACACAACATCAAATACATGTGCAGAGAATGCTTTCATCAATAGGATACATACACAACATAAAATACATGTGCAGAGAATGCTTTCATCAATAGGAGGATACATACACAACATCAAATACATGTGTAGAGAATGCTTTCATCAATAGGAGGATACATACACAACATAAAATACATGTGCAGATAATGCTTTCATCAATAGAATACATACACAACATAAAATACATGTGCAGATAATGCTTTCATCAATAGGATACATACACAACATAAAATACATGTGCAGATAATGCTTTCATCAATAGGATACATACACAACATAAAATACATGTGCAGAGAATGCTTTCGTCAATAGGAGGATACATACACAACATAAAATACATGTGCAGAGAATGCTCTCATCAATAGGATACATACACAACATAAAATACATGTTGTGCAGGGAATGCTTTCATCAATAGGAGGATACATACACAACATAAAATACCTGTGCAGATAATGCTTTCATCAATAGGATACATACACAACATGAAATTGCATAAATTGATTCTGGCCAAAAAGAACAAGGACAGCCAACTAACGAAATAAGAAAGAAAAAAAACTGACACCACCCAAGGCAGACATCGCTTTGGAGTATGTACAAAAAACTATATCTGGTAACACTGATACATAAATATGCTTGTGTGTGAGTATAGAGAGTTCTGAAATATTTTACTTATATTTAACACAACTAAACTTGGGCAGTTTTACGTTTGTTACTTTGCGCTAATTAAATTGCAGCGTGAGGGAATAATTTATCATCAGCTTATTTAAATCACTGATTAATAAATTACCCAATTCCCAGTGTATTAATTTCTTTAAGGTATTGCATCCCTGCTGCTTTAATCCTCCATATCTTCTGCATTTTACTTACTATTAATAATTCACTCCCTCGTTGTTAAGTTGTAATTGTTATACTCTTGCAGATTAGGTTATCATTGCTTGTTTCTTACTTTTTTTTTTACCGTGTGTTTGTTTATAGTTCCGCATGTATTTGTAAATCTTGCTTGTTTACAAAGCTTTTATGAACTCTCAGCGGCTTGGGGTGTTACCTGCAACAGAGTTGTGGTGTATCAATAATCCTGCTCTCTCATTGGCACAGCCAAATGCTTGACGTGACGTCTTGCACGAAGTCATACAACTAACGCAATGCCCATGAAGCACAGTTGCATGTCTGTACGTAAGGCATTGAAACAAGTTGTTGTGCAATTCTTTTTAACACTAAAAACTTGTGTCACTACCCATAAGAAATTGGTCAACAACTAATAAAGAAAAATGTAAACAAAAAAACTTGCAAGGCAAACAAAATAATCTGTAAAACTCAAGACACCGCAATTACGGCAGCACAGACAATATTAATACGAAAACGTTTCAGTCCGAACATTTTCCGTCCCATTCCAAGAAACATTCAAAGAAATTATCTTAAATAACATAGTTCCTTGGTAGCGAAATGTGAAGCGCTAGTGGAACTTTTGCGAGTTTTGCTCGCTAGAATTCTGCTAATTCTTGTAGGATGTTTATAACCACTGTAACCACTTTTCTATAGTCTGTCTCACATAAGAATTCCTGTTTTTGACAGTTCTGAAGACTATCATGTGCACAAATTTTCACTGGAAAATCCTTTTAATTTGGATAAATTGCACAGTGTGAAGGCCATCTGAATGTATTTGTGCAAAAATCACTACTGACAGAGGAAAATATTACTTATTTCACGGAAACAGTTGTAAAAAGAAATGCCAACACAACTTTCAAAAACTGGAATTCTTATATGAGATGGACTATAATTGTCTTGTTACAATGGTTTGATTGTTACCATTTTCTCTATTTCTTTTTACGGTCATTCAAGCTAACTTTAAATTTCGAGTTGCGCGATTATTATTTTGGTGGATTCGTGGTTGGTGTAAGTAGGCCACTCGTATTTCTGTGGATGCAAACAAAATTCCACGCACTGTTGATTAATATCGTCACGCCCCTTGCCGGCATGATACTAACAATATATTTCTGTACTTGGTATATAAGTCATGATGTGTATTGTTTGCTAATTAATATTTTGCCGCTTTTCAAGTAGCTTGCTGAAAAACAATATTCTTTAAAAAGGAATTTTCGTTCTTCATATCAACCATTTGTTCAACATATGATTTGGTAATTAACTGTAACTATCATTGTTTCAAGGAAAACTTTGTGTTAATTATATATACAGTTGCATGTGTAATTACTATAGAAGAAATATTCGTATTCATGTTAGGTTTGTTTTTCTTGGTGGCACGATATTTTATGTTTTGTGAGTTGCGTACGTCAAACTATTGTGTCCACAAATTAATTCGCACTCCCTCTCTTTCACTCCTAATTTTTTTCCCCTTCAAAAAGGTCTCTCATTAGTTTTTTTTTTTTTCCACATTCGTAGGGCTGATGGTTTGTCGCGGAAAAACTTGACTATCTACTGGGTTTCAACTCAACGTACGTTGAGCTTACCAAAAAATTACTGGCTTCCACTTGTACGTGGAGCTGTTACCCTATTTGACTGGGCCAATAAGAATCCCGCTATTGTAATATTTGATGCCTGTTATTGATCTCTAGACATCTACGTTGTGTCAGAAGTATTTCACCCAATCATACATGTTTGCAAGAAACTACAGTGTTTTTAAAGGTACATTGGTACAAAGAATTGTCGCGATATACCATCATCACTAACAAACGGCATGTCAAATTTGCATAAAACGGTTTTATGCTCGAAGTAAAGATCACCTTACTTACAGAACTGAAAGAATTCACAATGAAGAACATAGTCACGGATGACGTCAACCATGGCCGTCTTTAGCAGAAGGCCGGAGTCTTGAATGCGGCAACACTGCATCGGGGGCCTGTGACTTCTTGACTGCCCTAGTCTCTGTAACGTGTCTAGACACAGCTTTAGTAGCGTGTACACGTCTACGTTGATTAGGGCTACCAATGAGCGACCGGCAGCAGGCCTCCGATGCAGCGTTGCCACATTCAAGACTCGGCCTTCTACTTAAGACGGCCATGCGTCAACACACGCATAAAACCTGGAGCGATTTTTTTAAATTAAAAATAAAATTTACAACTATTTAAATTGTCGGTGAACCGCCTTCTTAAGGGCACCGCCTGCCACGCGCTTCTAATGTATGGCAGTGTGTTCGTAAAAAGTTTTTAATAAAAACATATTTTATATCCCCTTGCCCATTGTCTCTATGTACGAAAAGAAAATACACTTAAAACGATGACGGAAAGGTAGTTACGTTTCATTGCGTCAGTTGGAATAATCATTTCGTAACCTCTCGTAATGGCAAAATACTGCTTTTTCAACCAGTTATAGCTGGAAAACTATTCACGGGATTTGTGGGAAACTGCTCTGTGAACATGCAATGGGACTTTGCTTAAAACTTACCACCATTAAAATAATGGGGTCACTACTGAAAGTGTCAATCAGGCGAGTGATCTACAATACCACTGCACACCGTTTCACCGTCACACGGTAGAGGTGATACCGCACCAGATGAGCCGGTCAACATCGCCCTTGGCGCCGTACCTCACTCACACAAACTTACGACCAGTAGGCGGGCGCCTTAAGGCTCGGTTTCTGTCGCCATATTGAATTTTATTGTGTTTTGCGTTTTTGAAATTCTAATAAGAATATTGTTAAGTATGCGATTATACCGCAAATTCTATTTGCCTCCCGCTACAGTACAGACTTTGAGATTTAGCTGTTGACATATACTTATGCCGCAATCTGCGTGGCAAATTTTTTTATATTCATAATTTGCCCGACTGATTGCTACATAACTATACATTGCTAGCTCAATCGCCATGTTTTTACTTTAGCGCAAAGTGAGTAGAATTAGCGGTATAGTCACCGATTTCACATTTTCCTTTTCAGAATTCCAAAATGGCGAAAAATAATAAAATTTAATATAGTGCTAGACGTTACACCTCTCCCTCCCACCCCCTCCCCAACATCACCCGACCGCCTCCGTCGACGTGTGTAGGGGCACATAACCCTGTCGCTCCTCACATACTACCGGGCCGTGTTTATAAACACATCTCAGAACAGCGATGTTTACTGCTGGCCGAGTCGACGACCTGACAAGCCACGTGCAGGAGGCCGGGGCCACGTGGCCTGGTCTGCGCTGGCAAGCGATCTCTCCCGAGGAGGTTGCATGTAATCAACTTCGGTGACAGAAATAAACAACTGTAAGGGCGACCATGAACGGCGCATTAAATGCCGCATCGCCACTACGTAACAAGCTGAACCAGTATGCTAGATTCCCACCGATACATGTTTACCATGGGTCTTAAAGTGATTACCATATAATTTGAGATAATGGTTTATCGCGGGAAAACTTGACGGTTTGCTGGGTTTCAGCGTACGTTCAGCAAATAAGTGACGCCTCTATACAAAGTCAAACTACCAATAACCACGAAGCAGAGCTACAGATGTGCTCAGACGACATTGAAACAAAGTGGTGCAGAAAATATTTTCGCGAAAAAATCGTGCAGCTTTCTACGCATGCGTTGCTTGGGTTGTATACTTCAAGTAAGGGTCACATCCGTGTCGAGGAGTAGCCTAGATGGTAATATTTCAAGACTCACGCATTGCGTGACTCAGAATTTGAGCACCAAGTCGGTGATTTCATGGTTCAGACCCAGCTGCCCTCCGACTGTTGCAATTTTCGTGGGCACAACCGTGTGACATGAGAGATGCGCGGTACAGCTGAGAAAGTCTCGTTTCTTTCCTGGAGTTTGTTGGCCTTTGTCTTCTCACGACATGAGAGCTCGCTTGTTAACGTCCACCCTCGCAGCTGGACCCGCCTCTGACGGAAGTGAGGGGATCGACGCGTGTGCGCCTACTCGTGCGTGAGACAGCAGTTGTTGTGTTGCCCACCCGGTCAATAGAACCTAGTGAGTTCCGCGCCACCGGGCCGCAATAGTGTAGCCGGACATTTAGGAAGTGTTAGTAGGTTCGGGATTTGTAAGGAAACTACTCGTGTAACCTGGTGGGTTTCAACGGAAGAGAGGAAGTAGGCCGGGTTCCCCCGGGTGTCGTAAATCGTGTGCGCGGTTTACGGAAAATCAGTGGAAATTCGGAAATAGTGTAAAACATACGCCAGATAAGCGATTCTGTCATTGGCTAGCGTTATTTTTATGTTTCTTCTAAGTAACCCTGTTTGTCTTTATACGTAGGTGATTTCATTCAATTTCGATTCGTTATACCGCAGGGACTTCTTTTTATTATTAGTTTTCCACCTTACCGACATTGCGGAATAGGTGGGGAAGTCAAAATTGCTTGTGGTTTGTTTGACCCGGGCGTCATCTTCATTGTCAGGGGCCACGATGGCCGAATAGGACCGACCCCCCGTAGTTCAGTTGGTTGAGCGACCGACTTGGATACGAGGGGTTCTGGGTTCGATTCCCAGGTCTGGCTGGATGTAAAATTTGTGTTTGTCCGTTAGAGTCATTGCACTGGTAAGAGTCACCAACAACTGTCACAACTGGGGAATTGTCAAATACTTAAGCTGTAAAGGGGGGATGTTTGGCTCGTTGGCGATGTTGCGACCTCGCCAAGGAGCCTAACATTTTTTATATATATAAAAAATGGTCAGTCCATTCGCCCCCCACCAAGGCGATCCGGGTTCGATTCCGGGCGGGGTCAGCCCCCGTATTGTTATTTTTAAACTTCTGAAAGCCTGAAGTGATTTTTGAAGATATTTGAGTGTCCATAACTTTTTAACCAGTTTAAACCACAAAACTTTTTCTGTGGGGATTGGTTACATACCAACAGGAGTTTATACCTGCAAAGCAAAACAATTTTCCGTTCAGCCCTTTTCAGTTTACATGACTGGAAAGTTGGCAATTTTTGAAAATATTTGATTTTTAAAAATTTATATCACTGCTAGGGTAAAAAAAACACGGTGGTTTGAATGCATGAGGTCAAAGAGGGGTACCCAGGGTGTTAATAAAAAAATATATAAGTGTATGGTTTATAGCCCTTTTTGAGTTACAAGGTGTTAAAAATGCCTTTTTTAAGCTTCTAAAACACAAAATTTAAGCCCCTGTGTTAAAAGTTCAGTATGTAGAAAGTTGTGTTTATAGTAATCACAAGAAAGCGTGAACCCTTATCTGCAAGTTGGTAGAAACGGAAATTACATTAACTTTAATGGGAAATTAAATATTGATTATTTTGTAGATGGCTGCAACAGCTGATTTTGCTGCGCGGGCCACTGCATAAAAGGGCCTATATCCAATACGGTGAGAGATAAAATTTTAATGAAAATGGTTTTCGCCTATTGGAACATGATAGTAACCGTAGTTAAATTATAAAAATTATACAAAATAGTCGAGCAACCTCCATTTGCTGATTTCACATGGAATGACCCATGTAGGAATCGTGCCGGACGATGCCGTAGATCGGCGGGTCAGTTTTATGTGCTTAAGTTAGCATTATTTAAATAACAAAATATAGAAAATATATTTTATACACTTAAAATTCTAAATCCAGGGGGGGGGGAATTTGCCCCCCCCCCCTAAATAACGCCCCTGTCCAAAACGCCGAGAGTTAAAAACATCCAATCACAGACATGATGCAGAATTGCAGATGAACATCTAAACCAGAAATTTTTACGACGTTGCGCCGTACTGTCAGGAGGAACTAAAGAAAAGTTATTTTTAATGTGTATATGTTGTTTGAGTCAGTAATAAATTATATGCTTTACTTCCTATTTTACTTCAAAACATCTGGATAGGCGGTTATAATAAGACACGAGGTTAGAGTGGGTACGACAACATTTCAGCTTGAGACGTGCAGACAGCAACTTGAATAAAGTTTTCATGCGTCCAATAAGTCACGAGGGCGTCTTCTCCATCCACTCCGGTTACCTTGCTTGCGATGTTAGCAGACGGAAGTGGCCAGTTGTCACGAAAAAAAAAAATGTAAACTGTAGACATAACTAGAAAAAAACCCAGCAAAGTGAAATCGAATGCACAGTATTAAAAACATCAAAGAATCACAATAAGAATATTACATATAATAAAAAAAATAACGTGTTAAAATTTGATGTGGACGTCAAGTGTAGTTAAATATTTAACAAACGTATAAAATAGGTGGGTGTTTTTTATTGCCGTCGTATTAAAACCCCCAACTTTATTGCTGGGCGACCATATCACCGAATAGTAGAGTGGTAGGTTTCCGGTCTAAGCAATATGAACATTTCATACACTCTTTCGCTTAGGGTAATATTGTGCTTCATTAATTTTGAAAATTGTTTTTTTTTTTTTTTTTTAAATAAGTCAGCAGATGAAGCGTTTCCATTACATTGCATGCCAATTAAACATACGCAGAACTGTCAAGGAAGTACTACTTTCAATAAATTATACATATGTGGATATTATTCTGGAGCCCTCCGTTTTAGCCATGAACATACCGCTGCATCTCAAAATACGTACTGTTATACTAAAGACCCTTTCACACGGTCAAATTTTGCTTCAATTTTCTGTCAAATTTATTGAATGCAGTGTGACGCCATGTTGACGTCATAACCGCGGCCATTTTGTCTTTCAACTTATTGAATGTATAGGATTTTCGTCAAAGATTTTCGTTTCGAACATATTTGAAATTTTCTTGAATCAAAACATTCAGAAAGAGGTTTTTCTGGCATTATAAATTTAAATAACATACTATTTGAGTTTTGTTTGCGAATTAAACCATATTAAAATAAATACATGCACAGTTTCTTTTAATTAATATGTACGAAAATAATGAGAAATTTTGTATTGGTTTAACCAAATATTTTTTTTCTCGTGCACTATCAGTAGATGTTCGTAAAATAGCTATATTACTTATTTTGTGTACCATTTGTTTACAAATTTTGTGATAACTTTTCAAGTGATCCTTTCAATGCTTATGTTCTTAAATCGCTGTGCTATTCAATAACTTGAATTCAATAAATATTTGATCGCGTGAAAGGGCCTTAAGCGAAAGCATACAAACTTCAACTAACAGACTTTTCGCCGAAGACTAACCCACCAATAAAACAGCAGTGTCAGAAGATGAGGAAGCCTACACAAATCAAAGCTAAATCCATTCAGTGTAAACTGCAGAATTACAGAATCCAATATGAAGAAATCAAGAAAAAAAAAAACAATTGAAAACAATTTTGCCAACTTTCTGAGTAAAAAAAAAATTTCCGCGCGTTTAGACACAGCGCGATGACTGACAAAACCTTGTCTCGTGACAGAACAGACACATTTTTCTGCAGCTCGTGTTTTATTGGGACCGGCATAACAGATTCATTTAAGTACTTGCGCAGGTAGGCAAGTTTTAGCGGAGTATTTTAAAATACATTTTTTAGGATATTTTAGTATCATATCTTCAAATTATTCACACGCCATATCTTAAACGCTATTCGAAGTTTGACCTCAAAATAGGAGGGACCTGCGTAATTCACGTGTTTTCCCGACAACAGACTAGACTGCAAGCTATTGTACACTCATTCTATGTCTCCCGTTGACTCACAATTCCGTGGTAAGCCGTGAAGAGTGCTTCTGGCCAGTAAATAAATTTTCCGTTTTAGAGTGACCCATTGTCGATAATTGATGAAGCCACAGAATATTTAGTAATACAGAAGTGAAATGGCCGGTAGGACGGCAAATTCCGATACTCACGCCAGCAAAATGGCTCCCTGGCCAGCAATGTGGCGGAAACGTCTACCGCCAATCAGCGTAAGGCGGCTGCCCCTGCTAGCCGGCGACCTGGCCGATAGGAAATCTGTAACATGCAGGAACCAAACAAACACGGGGCTGGTCAACAGCCTTGGGCAGCCAATCAGCGGCAAAGTTAGCCCGTATCAAATTAGCCGCCACGTTGTTTCATGTCTGTATAACTTAGGGACCCCCGTTTTTCGCGAAAGGAATTCTGCCGCAGTTTGTTTCAGTGACTTGCGCGCACGTCTGCAAATTTGCTTCATGGTTATTGGCAGGGTGTCTATGTGTAGAGCTGTATCTCATTTGACTGAGCCAATTACAATAACGTTCCTGCAACACCACACGTCTGTGATTTGCCTGTAGAATTCCAAGGCTCGTGGCAGTTAAAATATCCAATCG